>LNAC01000242.1:2395466-2502922 GCA_002007465.1 Ailurus styani | reverse complement strand
TATTTCTACCATTGTATGTTACAGACCTCTTGTCCTGAGCTGCTTTTAGGATTTTCTCTTTGTCACTAAGTCTTGTAAGTTTTACTATTAGATGACGGGGTGTGGACCTATTTTTATTGATTTTGAGGGATTTTTCTGTGCCTCCTGGATTTTGATGCTTGTTCCCTTTGCCAAATTAGGGAAATTCTGTACTATAATTTGATCCAATATACCTTCTGCCCTATTTCTCTTTCTTCTTCTTCTGAGATCCCAATTATTCTAATATTGTTTCATCTTGTGGTATCACTTATCTCTCAAATTCTCCCCTCATGGTCCAGTAGTTGTTTGTCTCTCTTTTCCTCCTCTTTATTCTCTGTCATTTGGTCTTCTCAGTCACTAATTCTCTCTTCTGCCTCATTTATCCTAGCAGTAAGAGCCTTCATTTTTTATTGCACCTCATTAATAGCTTTTTTGATTTCAACTTGGTTAGATTTTAGTTCTTTTATTTCTCCAAAAATATCTCCAATCTCTAATCTAATCTTTAATATCTTCCATGCTTTGTACGAGCCCAGCCAGCACCTTGATAATCGTCATTCTGAACTCTAGTTCTGACACATTACTTATGTCCGTGTTGATTAAGTCCCTGGCCTTCAGTACTGCTTCTTGTTCTCTTTTCGTGGTGAGTTTTTCCGCCTTGTCATTTTATCCAGATAAGAATAGGTGAATGAGAGAACAAAATACTAAACTAAAAGGGTAGCAATGATCCCAGAAAAATATACACTAACCAAATCAGAAGAGACCAGAAACCGAGGGGAGAAAAAAGGGGAAAAAAGACCAAAAAAATCTACATCTGTATATATTAGACTGGTGAATTGACTAGAGCCACACACTTGGTTTTGGGTGTAGTTTGGTCTGTTAGAAGAAAATACCTCCCAAAATTTTAAAGANATATATATATATATATATATATATATATATATATATATATATATATATATATACACACAAATAAGGGTGAACATGATGAAGGGATGGAATATAATTGTAAAGATGAAAATTAAAAACTATTCTAAAGGAATTGATAAGTTGGTTGAAAAAAGAAAAAAAAGGAGGAAAGAATGTGATCAGGCTGGAAAGTAGAACAAAGTCATGGGCTAGATTTAGGGTATATTTTGATCAATTAGAAGAAATTGTATACCAAAATTTTAAAGAAAAAAAAAACTATATACAAAAATAAGGTTAAATACAGTGAAGGGATAAAATATGACTATAACAATGAAAATTTAAAAATATTTTAAAAAGGTATTGATAAGATAAAATAAAAAACATTTAAAATAGGAAAGAGGAAAATTTTTTTAAAAAGTGAGTAAGAAAAAAATAAAATTCAAATTTAACTTTGAAAGACTGAAGGATCATGGGGGAAAAAGCCATGAATTCTTTGTGTTGCTTTCACCTAGCTCTGGAGTTCCACAGTTCTCATTGATCAGTGGATTTGGTCTTGGCTGGATGTTCTTGCTGATCTTCTGAGCGAGGGGACTGTTGCAGTGATTCTTAAGTGTCTTTGCTGGAGGCAGAATTGCACCACCCTCGCCAGGGGCCAGGCTAAGCAATCTGCTGGGTTCGATCTCGGGAACTTTTGTTCCCTGAACACTTTCCATACAGCTTTGGAGGGCGGGAATGAAGGTGGTGGCCTCCCAATCTCCAGCCCCATAGGAGCCGAGAGCTCAGGGCCCCGCTCCTCAGTGCGCCCTCAGAGAAAAGCAGTCAATCCCTCCTGTCTCCCTGGTCTCTGGCTGCACTCTGAGCTCACCCAGCCTCTGACCAAGCATTTCTCTCTCTGGTGCATGACCCCGTTTGGAGTCTCCAAACCCAGTAGATTCCTGCAGCACGCTCCTGCGCCACTCCTCCCAGAGGAGGAAGGAGGGGGTCTCCCTGGATCTGCCACTTGTGGGGTTCCTACTCAAAGAGCAGTGGCCCGACTGTGCCTTGGATCATGGTTTAAGTTAAACCCGAGCTGAGAGACCCCTCCTCAGCTCAGCTCCATCTCAGCATCCGGCTTCCCCGCTCTGATACCTGGGAGCTCTGCCACACTCAGACACCCCTGGCCTTTTGGTGTCCCTGCAGATCCTGAGACCCCACTGTCCCCACGTGGGCTCTACCCCCCAGCTTAGCCTGTGGAGTGATGTCCCTCAGTGGAGCAAACTTCTAAAAGTTCTGATTTTGTGCTCTGCTACCCTCTCACTTGCCCGGAGCTGGCCCCTCCCCCAACAGTCTCTCTTCCCGTTGCTTCAGATTCACTTCTCCACAAGTCCTGCCTTCCGGAAAGTGGTCAATTTTCTGTTCCTAGAATTGCTACTCTTCTCTTTGATCTCCTGTTGAGTTTGTAGGTGTTCAGAATGGTTTGATAACTATCTGGCTGAACTCCTGGGACCTGATGATAATTGGTCCCCTACTCCTCCGCCATCTTGCTCCTCAACTTGTATTTTTCTTTAAATACCAGATGACTAGTAGAACATATTTTAGTATTTTCAGCATACTTATATTTGAGTTTGTCATCAGTCTGAGGAAATTGAATATACAGTATTCCTCTTGATCAGTCATTAAACCTGAAATGCTTAACCATTTCCTAAGGAGAACCATGTGATTAATAATACTAAAAATATATGTATCGTACAACTCTCACTTAATGTTGTAGGTCAGGTTCTGTAGATGTAGAGCCTGAGGTAGGGATCCTTATGGAGGTGATTTCTTGGAAGATAACTCTTAGGAGAAGGGGAACAAGAGAACCAAGATGGGATAAGGGGAGGGAAGGTCAGTAGGAACACAGTCTTAGCCAGAGACTGGCTTTATTTATTCTGTTCTTATCAGATAGCTCAGGAAAACAGATTGTATCACAGAGTTTGTCCCACTTGGGGCAAGGGGAGCAACCATTTATACCCTCAAACTAGTTAGTCACTGGCTGAGATATGCCCTGGGAAGAGAGCGGATGGGGGATATCCTCTAGCCAGGAGGCAGAGGCTGCTATTTGGCTGAGGGCATTTCTCCAGAGAAAAACTTGTGAGTTGTTATTAACCAGCACTTAGCATGGCAGGCTCATGAAGCACCAGCACCTACTTAGGAATCATATTTCAGACTGTAAGATCGTTTAGATATTACTATATCCAACTTTAACATATTAAGTGAAAAAGCTGAACTCATAAACATGGGCAAGTTAGGGTACTACCTTCTTTTAGGAAGTGGCTCACCAGTTTTGTGTCACTTCACATAGACCCCTAATCACTTAGATAGGACTGCTATTATTGGATGAAGCTTCTTTTGCCTTGAATATATGACCCCAAGCCAGTTGTGATAATCTGCACAGTTCTGACCTGTGAAAGCATTTATATCTGATTTCTTTTCAATCAGTAAAGTATTCTAAAATACCACATCTTATATTACGTGGGTTTAAAAGATCTATTCCCGGATCCCAGACTGCAGCTTTAAATGCAATTTCATGATGAAATAGATGGTTTCTTTACGCTAGGATTAGATGATTTTAAATGCATTCTTAAACTCCTTGTATTATGTTTCTGGAAAACCAGAAAAATTGATTTTAACTTCAGATAATAGACTATGTTTGGTTTTGTTTGTCATTTACCATGTGTTTGGTTGGTGATTTGTGTTTCTTAGAAAGGAGTCTAGAACGATGTGGCAGGGAGGATGTAACACCAGGAAAAATGCAACACATCTTTCTGGGACATTGGGGGATTTTCTCTCTGAGAATTAGTAGAAACTAGTTTTATATTATAAATAAGGCAAGATGTTAGGTTTTGATTCGTTTGGATTGAATAAACATCTCCCTTAAAGTATACTTCTTTTAGTATTTTAATTTTTATTTTTTTATTTTTTGTTTACTTATTTTTTTTAGTATTTTAATATTTTAATCTTTAGAGTAAATAACCTTTTTCTCTTCAGTGGCTCAAATAGTTGCAATGTCCATTAGATTTTTTTAATTTTAAGAATTGTGTATTTTGCATTGAAAGTTGTACTTTGTTTAAAAAAAAAACTTTCTATTTTCAAATTAAATCAGAGAACAGATGCACAGAAATCGGTTCCTGTCTACAGTAGTTGAAGATTCAGAACACTCCAAAACCCAGAATTTCACAGATTTGTTAGCAGAACTACGGGTGGCGCAGGTAAGTTGCATGATAGTAAAGAATTTATTATTAAAATTTCTTGTAAAAAATTTCTTGTAAAAAAAAATCTGTTTTTGTAATTTAGGAATAGATAAAATCTGTTACAAATTTCATACCATTAAAAAGTTAAGGTTTATCTAAAATTAGCATTTAGGGGCACCTGAGTGGCTCAGTCCATTAGGTGTCTGCCTTCGGCTCAGGTCATCCTGGGGTCCTGGGATCGAGCCCTATATCAGACTCCCTGCTCCATGGGAAGTCTGCTTCTCCCTCTTCCTCTGCCCCTCCCCACTCATGCATGTGCATGCTCTCTCTCTCTCTCTCTCTCTCTTTCTCTTACCCTCTCAAATAAATAAAATCTTTAAAAAAATTTTTTAAATAAATAAATTAAATAACCATTTAATATACACATGACCTTAGTAGAGAAAATGACATCATACTGGTTTTCAGTGGCATCCTCTTTATAATCCAGCTTCTCATCTAGTGATCATCACATGGAACCATATTGGAGGCATAACTTTACTTAGGACATGTATACCTTATATAAACAAATTCCTTATTGGAAATGTAAGCTAAAATAGGAAACTACTTTGAAGGTGATTGTTTACCTTAAAATGTTAGTTGGCTTTTTACCTGCCTTTAGTGGACTGTGCACTTGTAGAAGGCAGAGACTGTGTCTACAAATATTTGCATCCTATGTACCTAACATGGACATGAGGTACAATAGCACCTCCATAACTTTTTTTCTTTATTTTTATTGAATTGTATTATAAAGGATATGGCTTAGAATTTTCTAAAGTGGTATTTACCAGTGGTAGAAGTTTTGGAATTTTGGGCAGGTTAATTCTATTTGAAGCAGAACAGTTCCATGTATTACACAATTTTCGTCATCTCTCTCCCCAGGAAATATGTGTTCATAGCACTCACCAGTGATTATAAGTATCAAAAGCACTGCCACATTTCCAGATGGACAGAATCTGTGTCATAAACAACTAAGTTCCTTTTATTTAAATGTAGGAAACTTCCATTTTCCCTCTTCCTCTTCTTGGCCTGTTATTGTTTAGAAAGATCTTGTGATTAGCTATTTTATGAAAAAAATTTTATTAAAATATGTTTGACATGTTGTACAAACTGAAGGTGTGCAACATGTCAATTTGGTACATTAGTATATTATAATATGATCACCATTGTAGCAATAATTAGAACCTCTGTGACACATTACATAATGATCCTTTCTTGTGGTTGGAATCATGAAGTTCTAGTCTCATGGCAGGTTCGATGATTGTCATACAATATTGTTGTCTAAATTCACTATACTATGCATTAGATCTCTAGGACATATTTACTACTTGTAAAGTTTTACCTTCGAATAGCACCTATCCTGTCCCCCCACACACAATCCCCTGGTAATCCTCATTTTACTTTCTTTTTTTTTTTTTAATAAATTTGGCTCTCCAGATTCCACATATAAATGATACCATACAATACTTGTCTTCCTCTGTCAGACTTACTCATTCAGCATGATACACTTGAGGTCCGTCTATGTTGTTGCAAATGGCAGGATGTCTTCCTTTCTCACTGTCGAATAATACAGTGTGTGTGTGTGTGTGTGTGTGTGTGTGTGTGTGTGTGACATCCTCTTTATCCATTCATCTACTGGTATGGACAATTAGTTTCTTTCTGTACCTTGGCTGTTGTGAATAATAGTGCAATAATCATGAATGTATATGTATTTTTTGATATCCTGTTTTCATTTCCTTTGGCTATAGACCCAGAATGGAATTGCTGCATCATATGGTAGGTCTATTTTTAATTTTTTGATGAACCTCCACATTGTTTTCCATAGTGGTTGAGCCAATTTACAGTCCCACTGACAATATATGCTCACAACACAAAATTATAAAACCCAGAGAAATCATCCACCATGAGCAGGTGTTGGATGATCTAATAAACAGCATTAGAACCTCAATGGAATTATTGGATAGACTATTACATAAATAGACTAAAAATGGAAGGTATCAGATATATGAAATGCTAAAATATATTTAAATATTTTTAAAAGGTAGTGGCTGAGAATTCCCAGAAATGATAAGAGATGAATTCTCAAATTCAGGAAACCCAGTGACCGGGCTCAGGATAAAAATCTACATCTAGGCCCCCAGTGGTGAAACTGCCAAAGGCAGAAAAAATCTAAAAAGAAATTAAAAAAAAAAAAGTGTTCAAGATAATAGTAAAAATTCTTCAGGGATTTATTTCTACAAATACTGTAAGATAGAATGCAAATATACCTTTTATTTTCATTTACTTTGGTATTCTGGTTTTGATTTTAGAGCAAAGTCTAATAATAACATTCATATTGAGTATACGTGTGTGCAGTCTAATTTGTACCTTAAAAATTAATACTGATTAGTATAGTATTAAAATATGAGTTGGTTCTCTATAAAGCATAGATAGAAACACAGCAAAAGCAAACGTCCTGAGCTCTCTTTTTAGTATCCTGGGGTGGGAAGAAGAATGAGGCTAACCACAACTTTCATTACATATGCCACATGCCAGGCACTCATCCTGGTATTGGAAATACAGTAGGTATACAAGACAGGCACAAACCTTGCTCACTAGGAACATGTATACTAGTAGGGAAGACAGCAAGTAAATAAAGGAAATAATTACAAATAGAAAGATGTGCTTTGAAGAAAATTAAAATTGCAAATAAGGGCAGATGGGACAGAGGCTAAGGCAGTAAGTAGCCTACAATGTGGTCTAGGAGACACTCTGAGAAAGTTATGTCAAGAGTTGAGAGCTCTCTGAAACAATTTTAGTATATGTGCTGCCGAAGCGAGCACTCTCTGAATCAAATAATGCATTATATGTTAATAAAAATAAAAAGAGAGAGAGCTGAAGGGAAGCAGCAGCCAACTATGCAAAGATTGAGCCTTCTAGCCAGGAGAAAAGCATAAGCCCTACATAACCCCCTCCTTCCAGCCAGGAGAAAAGCAATAAGGTCGGGAAGGGCCTTGTTACTTTACAGAGGTAGAGATCTCTGAGGCAGAAGTGGGTGAGTAAAGACAAGGCCAGAGAGGCAGGCAGAGACCCTCTCTGAATGTCTGCATAGTAACTTACAAGGGAGTACAAGTACTTGCCAGCCCAAAACCCATGCCTACAGGATTGACCTGGGACATTACTGGCCTCCTTCAAGGTGGGAAGTAATACTTCCCTGGAAAGATGCAAGCAGAGTGAACATTCATTTAAGTGTCACTTGCATGACTGAACTCAAGATATTTAAAGTTCCTTTGAGTTCTAAAACTCTGTAATTCCATGAAGTAGACTCTACTAGAGAGCACTTCTAAATGGATTGAACTAAGTAAACAAAAGGAAGTTGTAGAAACAGCCTGAGCATTCAAAAATGTGAAACTCACTGCTCTTCTGAAAAGATGTCTGCAGAAGGTCACACAGAAGACTAAATAGTAAATGATGCCGTTAAACCTGCGATTCAGCTAGAAACCACAGTTATACAGTGCTTTAATGAATGGATTTATTTTCTTCATAAGACTGAATTTGGGGGCGCGTGGGTGGTTCAGTGGGTTAAAGCCTCTGCCTTTGGCTCAGGTCAGGATCTCAAGGTCCTGGGATCCAGGCCCGCATCGGGCTCCCTGCTCAGCGGGGAGCCTGCTTCCTCCTCTCTCTCTCTGCCTGCCTCTCTGCCTACTTGTGATCTCTATCTGTCAAATAAATAAATAAAATCTTAAAAAAAAAAAGAGAGACTGAATTTGGGATTAGAAGGTAGAGTGATAACAGATTTGTAAGAATTTTATTTTGTAAGAATTTTATTTTGAAACTTAACTATACCAAGTGTAGTGCTATGAACCCAAGAGTTTCTTCAGCACTTAAGAGTTCGATTCAATGAACATTTATTGACTACCAGCTGTGTGCTTAGTGCCATAAAGTATACAGGTATTAGTAACAAATCAGTCTTTGCCCCCATAGAATTCTCAGCCTGTTAAAGAGAAGAGGCATGTACATAAATCAATGTCCTATGATGCAGAAAGTAATGAATACTGCGCTAGAAGTATAGTGAAAGTTTTTGGGAACACAGAGGCGGGGCTTAACTGAAATAGCCTCGTTTGAACTAAGCTTTCAAGGATAAGCATGATTTTGTCAAGTAGAGGAATTGGGGACAATGAAGTAGGGTGTATTGAGCATTCATTCAGCTTTTTTTTTTAATGTGCCAAGCATTTTTATGCAATTAGCATACAAAGATTAATAAAATAAAGCTCTGTTTTCCTGTAAACATATGTCAGGTGGTGATGAGTGTTGTGACAAGAAAACAAAGCAGCATACCTCAAAGCCAGGAATGAGGATGGCTGTTTTACAGTGTAATCAGGAAAGATCTTCCTGGGGTTCCATTTGAGCAGAAATCTTGATGAAGTAAAAAAGTGAGCCACCTGGCTATCTGGGGGCAGAGCACTGAAGGCATTGGGAACAGTAAGTGCCAACACCTTGGGGAAGGAATGTGCTGGTTCTGTTCAAAGAACAGCTAGAAGTTTCTGATGCTGGAATGAAGTCGGAAGAGGAGGATTTAGGGTAGATATGGTCAGAAGTCTGAGCAGGGCTAGGTTACAGGACACTGAAGGTCATGGTAAGGACTTTGGATTTACCTGAGAGGGATGGGAGCCACCAGAAGATTTCAGACAGAGGAACAAAACTCACTGCCTCTTTAAAAGAATTCCTCTTTGGAATAGAGTGCTCATGAGGGGCGCCTGAGTGGCTTAGTGGATTAAGCCTCTGCCTTCCACTCAGGTCATGATCTCAGGGTCCTGGGATCGAGGCCCACATCGGGCTCCCTGCTCAGCGGGGAGCCTGCTTCCTCCTCTCTCTGCCTGCCTCTCTGCCTACTTGTGATCTGATCTCTCTCTCTGTGTCAAATAAATAAATAAAATCTTTAAAAAAAAAAAAATAGAGTGCTCATGAAAAAAACCCACACATGTGGTCAATCGATTTGTGACAAAGGCAAGAATATACACTGGGGGAAAGACAGTCTGTTCAATACATAATGTTAGGAAAACTGGACAGATACATAACAAAGAAGGAACTGGACTACTGTCTTATACCATATATAAAAATAAATTCAAGGGGCACCTGGGTGACTCAGTCAGTTAAGCATCTAACTCTTGATTTCGGCTCAGGTCATGATCTTGGAGTCGTGAGATCAAGCCCCGAGTCAGGCTCCATACTGGGCATGGAGCCTGCCTGGGATTCTCTGTCACCCTCTGCCCTTCCCCCTACTCACATACATAAACACATGCTCTCTCTCTCTTAAAAAAAAAAATCAAAATGGATTAAAGACCTGAATGTAAGACCTGAAACCATAAAACTCCCAGAGGAAACCATAGGCAGTAAGCTCTTGGACATTGGTCTTAGCATTTTTTGTTTCTGGACTAGTCTCCTCAGGCAGAGGCAACAAAATCTTAAATGAACAAATGGGATTATATTAAACTAAAAAGCTTTTGCACAGTGAAGGAAGCCATCAACAAGATAAAAGGCAGTCTGTAGAGTTGGTGAAGATATTTGTAAATGATATAGCTGATAAAGGGTTAATATCCAAAATATATAAATTATTTATACAACTTAATGTCAAAAATGCAAATAACCTGATTAAAAAACAGCCAGAGGACATGAATAGACATTTTCCTAAAGAAGATAAGACAAATGGCCAACAGACACATGAAAGTATGCTCAACATCTCTAATCATCAGGGAAATGCAAGTCAAAGCCAAAATGAGATATCACCTCATACCTGTCACATGCACTATGGTCAAAAAGACAAAAAATAACAAGTGTTCATGAGGTTGTGGAGAAAAGGGAACCCTCATACACTGTTGATGGGAATGTAAATTGGTGCAGCCAATGTGGAAAACAGAATGAGCAATCTTCAAAAAAAAAAATCAAAAATAGAACTATATGATCCAGAAATTCCACTTCTGGGTATTAATCTAAAGAAAACAGAAACACCAATCCAAAGAGATTCGTGCACCCCTGTGTTTCTTGCAGCATTATCTATACTGGCCAAGATATAGAAGCAATGTAAACATCCATTGATAGATGAACACCAAATATTATTCAGTCATAAAAAAGGATGAGTTCTTGTTACTATTTGTGACAACATGGATGGATCTAGAAGGTGTCATCCTAAGTGATGAGTCAGAGGAAAACAAATACTGTACGATCTCACTCATATGTGAAATAAACGAGCAAACAAAGCAGACTTGTAGATGCAGAAACACTGTTGGTTACCAAAAGTGCAGGATGCCAGGGGAAGTGAGGGTTGAAAGGCAGGTGAAATATAAATTACCAGTTATAAAATAAGACATAGGGGTGTAATGGACAGCGTAGAGAATCTAGTCAGTAATGTAATAACTTTGTGATGACAGATCATAACTGGACTTACCATGGGTATCATTTCATAATGTATAAAAATATCAAGTCACTACCTGAAACTAATAGGATATTTATTGTATGTCAGTTATACTTCAGTATTTTTTTAATTAAAATTTCTTTGGCTAGTGTGAGGAGAATAGACTAGCTGCTGAAAGTGGAAGAGGCATACTAGTTAGGATGTTAATTGCAATAATCTAGGAGAAGTAAGAACAGTTCATTGGAAGGTCTTTAGGTTATGTTGAGTTAGATGATTAGAATTGATCTAGTAGGCTATGGGGAGTTACTATAATTTGGCGGAGTGGAAGAAAGCGATGACACCAGAATTAAATTTAGGAAAAATAATTATGTATTTATAAAAAATACATATGTAGAATTAATGATGGATGGCATAAAAGAGAGCCTATACCACAATTTTTTAAGGCCAGAAATAATTTGCTTTTGTAATTCTATGACTATCAAGAAAGAAAAAAACAGTTTATTGGAAGATATCAAGAGACTGAAGCAAGATAAACAAGCTCTTGAAGTAGACTTGGAAAAAATGAAGAAAGAGAGAGACCAAGCCAAAGATCAGATTGCTTATGCCACAGGTAAAATGCTGAGCTGAAACAGTTTACCTTTATACTCATAAATGTTCTTGAATTTAAGTAATAGTTGCTATAATTACTTAAGGAATCAGAATGCTGTTCCTTGAAGTATTTTGTAATTTTAGAAAAATTTTTAAAAACTAGTTATTAATAGGTGTGCACATTTGATTGGTTCTAGCAGGAATAATTGCAGGATCAGGAAAAAATCAAGAAGTATTTTCAATTTGTGGCATCTTCTATTTACTCATGTTCATGTCTATCACTCTAGCTAGACTGTGACCTTCCTGAGGGCATGAAACCTAGGCAGGCTCTCAAGTATTTGTCAAATGAACAAATTAACACTGCACTGTGTTTATAGAAAACACAAAGATAAATGTGACATTTCCCACCAGGGAAAACAAAGGAAAGTAAGATAAGAATGCAGAAAAGCTTAATACTTAAAAAATCACAAATAGGGCGCCTGGGTGGCTCAGTGGGTTAAAGCCTCTGCTTTCGGCTCAGGTCATGATCTCAGCATCCTGGGATCGAGGCCCGCATCGGGCTCTCTGCTCAGCAGGGAGCCTGCTTCCTCCTCTCCCTGTCTCTCTGCCTGCCTCTCTGCCTACTTGTAATCTCTCTCTCTCTCTGTGTCAAATAAATAAATAAATAAATCTTTAAAAAAAAAATCACAAATAAACATGAGATGTGGTACTATGGTACTATGTAGGGGTTTTAGGGAAGAGTGGTATTTAAGCCGGGTCCTGACAGATTGAAAGACACAGAAGGGATGGAATGGAGGGAGGTTCCTGGAATGTGTTTCTTGAGCATGTTTTTGAGTACACCTGTGGATTGGAGTTTAGGATGACAGAACCCAGGGCTAGAAAGGTGGATCAGAAGAGCCCTTGTGAGGGTCTTTCTGCTGTGATATTATGATCTTCAGTGTAAGATATGTACAATAAAATCCCCTTACCTGTTTGTAAGAAAATTACATTTGCCTTCCTAATCCATAAAATAGAATAATAATTGTGCCCATCATATGTTTATTGTGTTAAATGAAATCATGCATGGTAAGCACTCTTTAATGTTTCTCATTGCAATTTTTTAATACAACTATAAGAATCCTTCATGTTTATTATCTCTTGGATCCAATATTCATTGTCTCATAGAAACAACTTTGCTTTTATAATGAAGGTCAGTGGGAAAACAATTGATTTATCAAAAAATTTATATACAGCCAATTTTGCTATTAATTTGAGGATTTGGACTATAAAACAATCTTTATATCTCTTTACTAGTAGATTAAACTGGACATTACATTGCAAAAATCATTTTTTTCTTAGTTTTTTACACTTGATCTTAGCCAAAAGGCCGAGAAGCGTTTTTTCTTAGTTTTTTATAATGCTTTCATTAGATGAGCATTGGTTTTCATGTAATTTAGTTTATTTCCGTATTTTGGAAATTTACAATCAAGTTCAGGAGTTCCTTTATCTTATAGGTGAAAAATTATATGAAATAAAAATTTTAGAAGAAACACATAAGCAAGAAGTTGGTCGTCTACAAAAAAGATTACAGTGGTATGCTGAAAATCAGGAACTTCTGGATAAAGATGCAGTTCGGCTTAAAGAAGCAAATGAAGAAATTGAGAAGCTCAAACTTGAGGTAGTAAGATCATTTTATAAAGTATTTCTGTGATGAACCCTATTCAACAATTAGTTCTTCTTAGCCTTGTAAGTGTAATTGAGTCAATACCATAAACACTACTAATGAAAATAGCTGGTTTGGGTTTGGGTTTGCTCTTAGATGTGTAGTCTGTTTTAGATTAGATTGGAGAATAAATCTAAGCTCCTTACCATAACCCATCAGGTCCCCATATTGTCTGAACTCTGTCTACCTCTCCAGCCTCATCAGTATGTATCACACTCCACAGCTCACTCTCTTGCAGCCACACCAAACCTCCCTTCGATTCTTGAACATGCCATGCTTGTTCCATAGGTTGCCTTGGTCTAGATTACTCTGGCCTGCTTTCTTCCATGTCTCACTCCTCATTGAAGTCTCAGCTCTAGTTTCTACTCCCCAGAAAGACCTTTTCTGATCTGCTCATCTAATGGAGCTACCAGTCCTGCCCCCTTCTGACCTTTCTTCCCATTCTGTCACTCTTTTATTTTCTTCATGGCACTTGTCACTCTCTGAAGTTATTTTATTTACTCGTTGATATACTTTATTAGCTTATCATGTGTCTCCTCCACCAGCGTACAAGCACTATGACAGCAGGCTTATCTTGTTTGCCCTTCATATCTCCAGCACAGCACCCTATCTGGGAATTAAATAAATGAATGAATACATTATGCGTCTCTCCTGGGGTTTCTCTGGTGTGTTTTAAATATGCTTCTTAATATTTTCTTTACTCATTGATAGGTTGAGAAACTAAAAGCTGAGTCTGGAAATCCATCTATTCCGCAGAAGATACGTTTAAAAGAGAAAGCAGCTGATGCCAAAAGAATTCAGGATCTAGAGCGACAAGTATGTGTTCAGGGTGAATTTTCATTAAGGTGTTTTATATACAGTGCATTTTTGTTTTCTCTTGTTTCAGTAATTCCTACAAAATATAATTGACCTGAAAATTCTTGTTTTTATTCATTTATTTTAATACAGAACTTCCCTTTAAATACTTGATATGCAATATTTAAAGTGACAGTAATAAAAGTCGTAAACAAAATCATTTTATATAGCCTGTGGCTTTCTGCCTAAAGAATGCATAGACCGCTGTGCCTCATTGCATGGTAACCTGAGGATGAAAGGTTATTGTGCATTCCAGCTCAATTAGACATCTGGAAACAAGCAGCATTTTAAAACTCTGGGTGTAGAGTTAGGATTCCTTCTCCTGATGAAAATTTGGTGGGAAAGGAGTACAGGAAAGGAGATCCCTGAGTTGGGAACATGTTAGAAGTGCTTGGAAAGTGTTGCAAAACACCCTGGAAATAGAACATTTAGCCTTCCAAAAAGCTGGCCTGAATTTTGAGTTCTTGCTCACTGTCAAGCTTCGAAATACTCATTTCATGGTCTGTGTAGCTGGGAGACTTTTTCAAAAATCATATAGTAATACTGATTAGGATAAAGATGTTTTTTCATTGAAGTAGTTTTATGGGGTGGAATATTAACTTTCTCCTTCTGTTTTTCAAACTCTGTAATATTTTACATTACATTTCATAACTCAATATTGAAGCAAAATAAGAATTTCCAGCCCTGTTCATAAGGGAGCCCGAATCTGTAGTCAAGTCATGATCCTTAAACGTATGGCTATTATTCCATCACAAACCCAAAACTGTGAGGTCATCACTGGGCTGAGTATTATCCCAGTTTTATGAGAGAAGGAAAACTCAGCAAAAAATTAACTTTGTTACTTTTACAGGACCTGTTCTTATATTAAAAGGTATGATTTGGTAGTTGGGCTCAGTAGCCAGGAAAGGAATTGGACAGAGGTGTTTTGAAGAGCTACAAATATTCTGAAATAACTGTAGTCCAGGATTGCTTGGCTATTTTTCAGTGCTTAAGATTTAAATTAGCTAATGTAGATGAAGCCTTCCAGAATTGTGAGAGAAAACACCAAAGAAACTTCTCCTCCTGATGAATTTAAGAGAAATAATATAGAACTAAATGTATCAGAGTGAAAAACTAAAGCATGCTTAAAAGCAAGATTAAGACTTCAAATGATGATCCATATTGACTAGAAATATAGCACTTTATACAAGTTACCTTTCTCTTTTAGTAATGGTTTTATTAGTTCATAATATCTAAACTATATCTTTTAAACTATATCTTCCTAAAATATTGCTCATTAATAGTATTTTATATAGTTTGCTGCATGTACATTTCAGATCTTATTCTGTTCCCATGAGCATTTCTAACCTAATGATTTTAAACCTTAACATATATTTTCAAGTCAAGGTATATCACAGTATATTCAGAATCATTTTGGAGCCATATTCTGAAATAGATCAATTATAGCATAATTAATAATAATTAATAGTCTCCTTTTCTAAATAGTACATAGGTAAAAATGGGGCTAATTAATTAGATGCATGTTATAATGAAAATTTCAGATTATGTGCAGTTTTTTATTTATGCTTTTATTTAATGGAATATTCCATAGTTTAATTTCCAGTGAGAATTTTTTAAAAAGCGTTACTTTGTATGAGAGCCACACTGGTATCATTGACTGGTATCATTTTTAATATTAGTAAAATTAATTTAAAAAGCAAATTAAAAAGCAAAATTAAAGAAAATATAAATAAAATCTAATTTTCAAAAAAACTATTTTTTTATTTAAGAAGTCAATATAGTCAAAATTTAAGAAGTCAAAATTAGATTAAAACATTTCTTAAAATTTTAAGTGAAACATTAATTATAAATAATGTTATAAACCATTTTTAAAAATCAAGATCTTTTTTCAATATGTATATGATGTTTTGTGTATGTATATACTTTTATATGCTTATAAAATATATATATATGATGTTTTATGTATGTATATACTTTTATATGCTTAGATCTACTCCAAATAACTAGATTTTTAATACCAGCGAAAGCAAAGCTAAGAAAATGTTGCAGATGAAATTATCAGTATTTGTATCTGGGTATATTTCAATTTATGGTACATATATGAATTTGCAAGCAGTCTTCATGAATGGAAATATTTGCTTTTAACTTTGCAAATGATGAGATCCTTGAGTACTTAAAATGAACAATATCCAACTCTATAAACAGGATTTTGAGTACCAGCAACCCATTGCGCCTTAGGAAAGGTAGTTTTTGAGACCAGATCATAGTAAAAACCAGTATTATCAAGCCCTTACAGTATGCTGGGCATTCTGCTAAGCACTTTACCAAGATAAATGTCATCTGATCCTCACTTAAATGTATCAGTGCCATGAAATTGGTATTGTTGTTATCCTCACTTTACCACTGAGGCAAAAGAGATTTAGAATGAGGCATTGATGTAGGTCATAAAGCTGGGTGGCAAGTTTTAATTCCAAACATGTTCTGACCTACTGCACTAGACCACCTCTCATGTGCTCCTTTATTATATTGTATGCTCAGAGGGTAGAAAACTGCTCAACAAAGAATTTCATGGCTTAATACACATTTTTCTAAGATATCTTAACCATAATACCTTTAACAAAAACAAGTATACACACGTGCACATTTATAACATCAAGCTCCAATTTCTGTGGGCCTTGGTACTGTTCTTTCTTAAAGAAAGACCATAAAATATGTTACTGTTTAATAGACCAAATGAAAAGTTGTCTTTTGTGAAGACTTCATTAAATATTATCCTCTTTGCTTTCTAATTGAAAGAAGTAACTTTAAAATAGATCAGACTTCATTTGGCGGGGGACATCTGTAGGAATGATGAGGTCAGGTGGAGATTGTTGCAGGTAGGGGCAGGTGCATAGGAAGCTATCTGTTTATTGCAAAAATTCTGTACATTCATATGCATATAAGTCATTTTTCAAGCAATAGATAGTATAAACATGATCATCCGAGGGAGTCTGTGGGAAAAAAGGAAAGAGTATTGTCCTCAGAAAGGTAGGTTATTACTAGTATAATAGAAAGTCTCAAGATCTATTTCAAATGAACGTAAGAGGATTTCTATAAATTAACCAATACTAAACTAGACATTATACTATTGGGTTTTAAAATCAGATAATCTAGAGATATAAAATTTGAAATTAATCTGTGTTTTTGTGCATTTGATTCAGTCTGAAGATGTGATACAAACATCTCTTTGAAATCGAGACATGACTGATAGAGCATAATCTCAATTTATACATCAAACTGCTTAATTTTAATATATTTGTGACCTTACATATATGCAAAAATGTTTTAAAAGGTTAAGGAAATGGAAGGAATTCTAAAGAGAAGATACCCCAATTCTTTACCTGCTCTGATATTGGCTGCGTCAGCAGCTGGTGATACAGTGGACAGAAATACAGTGGACTTTATGGAAAAAAGGATAAAAAAACTAGAGGCTGATTTGGAGGGCAGAGATGAAGAAGCAAAGAAAAGCCTTCGGACCATGGAACAACAGTTCCAAAAAATGAAGGTAAGAGCCATGGGGGCTGGGCACTTCTCAGGTCTCATTTTGATAAATTATTAAACATCCTTGCCTGTAAAACCTTTACCATGAGTGTCAGCAGATGCAAAAGAAACCTAGACCCATCCAATGCTTTTTCTTTTTTGTTCTCCTTCAGCAACTTTTCTTTTTGTTTCAAGCATGGAGAATCAAGCACAGGGCCCCCTCTCATTGATATTAGAATTAGTGGAAATTAAGTCATGAAAAGGCAGAGTAAAACACCTCTGATGTATATTCAGTTAAAAATTGTTTTTTCATTACCATGGTTGAAAATACGTTCTTGAAATTTCCCTAGACAAGGGAGAAGGGAATAAGACAGAAGAGTATGTGTAGAAGGTAGAGCAGGGGTCCGGGCAACGCCTGTTGAAAATGTCTTACTTTCTGAGTTTTCTGATCCTTCATGAGGAATGGAGTCGAAAATACAAGTGCTAGGATGACCAAGTATGAAAGAAGATTTCTAGCTCAATCCAGCTCTCAATCCAGGCTTTGCTACCCCAGTGAGACTTTCGTGGACTCCCTGGTAGACAAGTTATCTCACAGGCACCCTAGTCCCATGCGCTTCTCCATTGCATCCACCACATTTCCGGCAATTTTGATTGGATCATGAGTGATCGCTCTTCCCATCTAGCTTCTGGACTTCATGATGGCTGGGACTATTCTGCTGTTACTCACCATTGTGTTCCATCATTCAACAAGGTGCCTGACATAGAGCAAATGCTAAAATATTTTACTCAATTAATCCCTAATTCATAGGATATTGGAGGATCGAGCGGCAGAGTATATGTAAAGCCCTGCTGCCTAGCCTGGAGCATAGCAAGCATTCAATAAATGATTATAAGAATTCCAACTAATACTGGCATTCCACTGACCAAATAGAGGCATGAATTCTAACCCCCTACCCTATTTTTATATATTTAAATCTACCCACCCTGACTTTTCTCTTTTTGCAGGTGCCTAACCCATCCCCCTCCTGTCCCTGCTCACTCTGTCACTTCTTCCTTCCGTTTCCAGTTCCCAGTACATGCCAAGCATTAGATTTCCTTGACCTGTATTCTTCCTATTTCCAAAATGTCCCTGCTTCCACTTATCCTCAAATTTACACTCATCTCTCAAGCCCAAACCTAAATGTGCTCCCTCTGTTGCAGTCTTCCCACCTTCTCTCAGGCCTCCAGACACACTGGGATGCCTTGTCTCCATTGCACGTATTCATAGGCCCATTATCACTGTTGTCATAGGACAGTGAAACTTGCCATGTCACTCTCCTGACCAGGCTGTGAACTGTTTGAAGGCTGCATTTCTCTGTCTTCAGAATCTGGCACAGTGCCTGGGACACAGCAGTAGCTCAATAAATCCTCATTGAACGAATAAATAAACACTGTAGTGCCTCCCTCCACAGAGTAATCTATTTAGGTTATTTTGTTTGTAATACTAAAACTCCATTATAACAAATCCAAGCTGATATACTCCCTTTGAGATTCCTAAATTGATATTAGGAAGTTGAAAATGTACGGTTTCTGAAAGATTTTAGTGCCCCCAATTGCTTTCCCTATTTCCCCTGAACGCATACAGTTTGTCAATTTGCATAGAGAAGGGTACACAATAATAGGTTCAAACTGTGATACTTAAAATCAGTTTTAGGGTGTACAGAAACATGTAAGTTTTGTTTATAAAGAAACACATTAATTGTGAAATTATACAACATACTGAGAAGATAGAACGTTATTATGCCCTTTCAATATTAGGACTTCAGTACGTGTGACTGACTCAGAGAACTCAGAGGTGGGAAGCATCAGAATATGTAATGAGCCCCCAGATGAAGGAATAGGGAGGACCCAGTAAAACACAGGGCTTCAGTAACGAATGATGTACTTGGCAGTGGTTTTGACCTGACATGGATTCTTGTCTTCAGATTCAGTATGAACAGAGACTAGAGGAGCAGGAGCAGCTACTTGCCTGCAGATTAAAGGAGGCATCCCAGAAGCACCCCGACAGCTCCTTCAGGGTTGAAGCACTGGAGAAGGAGCTCGACGACATCAGGGGAGCCCATCAAATCACCGTAAGAAAACTTGAAGCTGAAATAGACACTCTTAAGCATCAAAAAGCCGAATTGGAACTCAAGAAAAATGATAAAGAGGATAAAGATTTCCAGTCTATAGAATTCCAGATAGAACAGGCTCATGCTAAAGCTAAACTGGTGAGACTTAATGAGGAGCTGGCTGCAAAGGGGAGAGAAATCCAAGACCTTTCGAAAACCGTGGAGAGGCTTCAGAAGGAGAGAAGGAGGATGCTGTCTAATCAGAACTCTAAGGGTAGAGAGGAAGTGACTGCAAAAAGGTTGAAGAAAGACGGTTTGCATTCAGGTAAAGGAAGTGCTAACTCATTCCCTGGAACCCTGGATGGCAAACTTTACCAACCACATACTTTTACTGATGTCCATGTTTCAGAGGTTTTACAAGAAAACTGCAGATTGAAAAATGAACTGGAGAGATTAACTGTGGAGAGGAATGAGCTGAAGATGAAATCTGAAGCCGCAGTGAACCACTTTGAAAATTCCATGAGAAGGTAAAATGTGAACCTGGAATTATACGGGAACATACAAAGATAAAAACATCAAAATTATAAGATGTATTTCTCTGGTAATTAGTTTTACCCCAAACTGAATTCATTACCAAATTTTAAGAAATTGTATTACATTGCTAAGCATAGATCTCTTTCAGAGTAGGATCCTCTACCTGTTGGGAGCACAAATTCTGATAAACCTGAATCTCCGTGTCAAGCCCAACCATGTCCTTGGGCTGACAAATCCTGTCTTTCCACATTTATCTAGGTAGTGTTAATAAGCTGATCCACTGGACCTTCTTGCAAATGAATGTCATCACTGATGACTGCCATAGGCAGGCTGCAGAAAACAGCTACTACTAGCTAAACTAGTTGAACAAGGGTGCCTGGGTGGCTCAGTTGGTTAAGCGTCTGACTCTTGATTTCAGCTCAGGTCATGATGTCAGGGTCATGAGCTCAAGCCCTGCGTCTTCACTGAGTGTGGGGCCTGCTTAAAATTCTCTGGGACACCTGGGTAGCTCAGTCAGTCAGGCATCCAACTCTTGGTTTTAGCTTGGGTCATAATCTCATAGGTCTGAGCCCTGTGTCCTATTCCACGCTCAGCAGGAAATCTGCTTGAGTTTTTCTCCCTCTGTGCTCCCCAGATCCCCACTCAAGCAGTTGCTCTCTCCCTCTCTCTAAAATAAATAAGTCTTTTAAAAAACCAAACTAGTTGACATTCTAAGAGGAAAAGGTCCTCTTTTCCCAAAGTAACTCTTCTCATCAATCTAGTGCTTACATCCATTCATGCCTTGAAGAACTTTTGTGCTCATCCCTTTCCTTCTCAGAATCACTAGGTACTGCCTACTCTCTCTTTCCTCCGAGTCTTCTAGCATGCTCAGATCTTTTTCACTGTCATCAAACCAAGTCCCTAGTCCTCTTTCTGTCAGTACCAGTTTTCCACAAGTAGCCTCTTATTTGCACCTCACTTCCTCTTATCTGGGGCTCTCATCCTCACCACTCTTGTAAATCTCATCTCTCAATAGTGACCTTTCCTGGTCCAGTGATGTTGTCTCTATTCTCATTTTCCTTGACATTATAGGCTTTCCTGAAATATGGGTTTCCTCCCATAACTTCCATGACTGACACCTCTGACTAACACTCCTCTTCCATGTCTTTTAACTAACTCTGACTCCTCTTCATTCTCCTTCCTCAAGAATCAGACTTCTACCAGACTTCTACCAGGGTTTGGCTTTCTGTTTCTTCTCTGTTCTTTCTCCATTGCTAAATTCACCCATTCTTGGGGTTTCTATGAACCATGACTCCAATTTACTTTTCAAGGCTTGTTTTCTTCCCTGAGCACAGATGTTAAATCTATCATTTTCTGCATTGTTCTTCTCGGAATTAGTAATATCTCAAATTTCATTCCATTTTTACCTATAAACTTGCTCCTCCTCAGAACTTTCCCATCTCTGTCTATGACCAGGGTTTTTCACTTGTCAAGTCCAGCTTTACCTCCTTTATTTCTTGGGCTTACAGTGTATGTCTCTTTTTGCTTCTTGTGTTCCTGTAGAAAGCAGCCTTACCTGATTTACTAGACAACTTCCCCACCCTAATCTCCCTGATTTTAGTTTCTGTCTAAATCTATCTATCTAAATGGTTTGTCATTTCGCTTACAAACCATTAATATTCCTTAAATATTCCTGTGTCTGAGTTACACTGCCCTCCACTAACTCCCGCTTCCAGAAATATCAAGACTGAATTACTCTACGTGGCTTCCCAAGTGCCAAGACCTTCTCTGTGGGCCTGACTTGCTGAATGTCTTTGCTGCCTTTTGCTCATCCATGCTTCAAGTACTACTACTTCCACAAAATATTTCCTAGAGCCCCCCAGAAAATTTCCTGCTCTTAGCTCCTCTATAACTTACGTACCAAGTACCAATGTTAAGTACCAAGAAAGCACTAGTCATCCACTGCCTTATAACTCCTTGAGAACTGGTGTAAGATTATCCTACTTTTGCAACCTGGCGTAGGAGCAGAATGAGCATAGTGAGCGTCTGGATGAATGTGTATTGATTGATTGGCCGCCATGTCTGATTGAGTCATCCTGACAACCATAAATGCTTTCAAACTGAAACTTTGCTTCTCGAGTCCTGAATGTGATACTATAAATGAAGCTATTTGGAAAGAATAATATTCTTTCCTACAAATAATTTAAAATTGAAATTTCTCCTATACATTTTTCTATATGTAATTTAGTATTGTTAATCTGTTTTTCAGATAGCCCTGGGCCTGAGAAATGAGGAGTAACCTTTCCCAACCCCAGATATAGGCTGTTTTGGGTTTTGTTGTTGTTGTTCATCTGTTTTTTACTTTAGTTCAGTTATATCATAAGTGCTTTAGGTTTTTCTGCTTTTCCGAGGACCCAAAACACACCCTTTCTATGAGGAAATATTCATATAGTCAAATAAGCAACTGATAAATTTGTTTATAGTTTGGGAATTGCCATGTTAATATGTATCAACAGAGATTTATTCAGTATCTGCTTTGAGTAAAATGCTGTCAATTTTTAATAACTTTTCCAATAAGAGAGAAAATGTTCATCTGTAAGAAATGTATCAAGTGTTTATCAGAACACTGCCACTTATTAAACTGCCTCTGAATGCATAAATCTTGTCACAGAGACAAATCAGTAGTCTCTCACACTTAACAAGCCAAACAAATTAGGTGCAGGTTACACTGGGTCCTAAAGAATTACCACAAAGATTATTTTATTTTTGTGACATGAGAGCTAGCCCTGGAGTCATATGCATGGACCAAAAACATGCTGCCTAGAGACAAAGCTTTGGAGATCTAAAAGGAACTGTGATTATCAAAATAAAAATCTGGGCAAAAATCTGAGTTTCTCTTAAAAGATAAAATATGAGGCCCTTGCTTTAAATCCAGACAGAACATTTAGAACCTTTGATTCTATCAGAAAGTACAGCCCCAGGCTGGGGGTTGAGTGAAAGGCCCAGACTTTGAGCTCCAACTCTGCTGGGCTTGAACCCCAGCTGCAGTTCACTAATGAACTGTAGAGACATCACTCTTTCCTAAACTCAAGTTTGCCCTTACAAAACTCAGTAAATAATAGCTCATGGCATGGTTGTAAGATCTCACAGGCAATCGTGTATAAAGCACCTGTCAGAGTGCAGTATTGGTCCTCTCTTTCCCTTTGTTTCTTTAATTTCCAGACTTCTTAAATTATTTTTGTGCTAACTCTGAATCGAAGAGCTGTTTTTATGTGTGATTTTCTTTGATTTGCTCTGCAGGGTCAAGGAAGATACTGCAGCACACATTGCATCTCTCAAAGCATCTCATCAGAGGGAAGTAGAGAAACTCCTTTGCCAAAATGCAGTCGAAAATTCTTCTTCCAAAGTAGCTGAACTAAATCGTAAAATAGCAACTCAAGAGGTAGGTGACTTTAACACACTTTCTTTGGCTTTAAAATTGTTTTTTTCAGGACTGTTAACAGAACATTATTTAATTTAGAAAAACTGCTTTTTGATAGAAATGAGAAATTGACTTTTTTTTTTAAGATGTTATTTATCTATTTGACAGAGAGAGAGAGATCACAAGTAGGCAGAGAGGCAGGCGGGGGGTGGGGTGGGGGAAGCAGGCCCCCTGCCTAGCAGAGAGCCTGATGCAGGCCTCGATCTCCATCCCAGCGTCCTGGGATCATGACCTGAGTCGAAAGCAGAGGCTTAACCCACTGAGCCACCCAGGCACCCGACTTTTTTTTTTTTTTTATAGGAGAGGATGCTATTACCATGCATTTAACTATTCTACTTTAAGATTATTCTCTCTAGGGCGCCTGGGTGGCTCAGTGGGTTAAAGCCTCTGCCTTTGGCTCAGGTCAGGATCTCAGGGTCCTGGGATCGAGCCCCGAATCGGGCTCCCTGCTGAGTAGGGAGCCTACTTCCTCCTCTCTCTCTGCCTGCCTCTCTGTCTACTTATAATCTCTCTCTGTCAGTAAATAAAATCTTTAAAAAAAATTATTCTCTCTAAATATGGGGTTTCACAGTTTTGTCCCAACATTTCTTATATAGTTCTTCTCCTAAAGCAGTTGGAAGGGATGAGAAGGGATGGTAGAATCACATTATGTGATTGAGACCCAAGTACTTGAACTTGAATGTTGAACCATCTCCCTCTATCCAAGTCCCAGCTGACAAGTAATTATCCTAGTCGTTCTTCTTGCCCAATTACCTTTCATTCGTTAAACAAATAAAGATTTGAGGTCTATAGACAATCAGGCACTAGGGATAAAATAATCAATAGAGATACACACAGCTGTAGCCATTATGAAGCATAGTCTTCTTAGAATTATGACAGAGTATGCTGAAAGTTCAGCCACGTTTCTTCAAAAAAGTGTATCTTCCTTCTTGGTTAGTGTGTACATCTACATGGAATATCTATGAGTATCTACTATGTGGCCCATTTTCTGTGGTATTAGAAAATTATAAAAATAGCATTAAGATAGAATTTGTATCTCTATCCCCCACCCCAAAAAAGAAAAAGTAAACAAATATGGCAAAAATGTTAGCAGTTGATAAATCAAACTGAAGAATATATAAATGTCCATTGTGCTCTTTTCTCTCAGTTTTAATTTTAAAAAGCAAGCTGGGGGGAAAACCAGGAAATGATTATCTTACCACCACCTCTCCCATCAATAATTATTTAATTGCATCTTAATTAAAAACAACTCACTCAGGGGCGCCAGTCAGTTAAGCATCCGACTCTTGATCTCAGCTCAGGTCTTGATCTCGGGTTTGTGATTTTGGGCCCTGCCCAGCGTGGAGCCCACTTAAACTTCCCCAGTTGAGCGATTTTGTTTGTTTGTTTGTAGGGTCAGATATTATGAAATTACTGTATATTATTTCAGGTATTAAAAATGCTATTATGGTTTTGTGAGAAGATACCTGTATAAGGAGATGCATGTTTTAGTATTTGGGGTATTTATGGATGAAGTGTAATGAGGTCTATAAATACATATAACTCAGAAACAAAGAATTTTGCCTTTTTAAAAAATATTTCAATGAGAAAGATTTAGAGTGCTTTTCGAAGGTAATCATCATACAGCAGTTGCAGATAACTTCTCTGGCTTTCCCCCCCAGAGGAGCAGGGTGTCAGTGGGCAGCATAAACATGATAGCGAGTCAGTATGTAGTTGGGAGAGGTGGATAAAGTAGTGTCATTGCGCCGTACATAGTGCCGTTAATGTTACTTTCCCGGGGTTCCAAATCTAGTATTATACATTAGGAGTTAAGGGAAGTCAGCATAGTCTGATGATAGAAACAGTAAAAGTAAAGCATTAGAGGTAAGAGATGCACGTTTTTCCTAAGTTTTCAGTTTCTTCATGAAAGTATTTCAGTTTGCTAAAAATATGTGACATTTATGTCATGCTGTCTTTATTTTGTCAGTAGCTCTTTAATTAAAAACTATTATCCTATTTAATCACAAAGTAATAAAGACAATATTGGCTACTTTCTTCAAAATACTTATGCTTTAGTATAGAGGGTTAAATAGAGGTTTATTTTAAAAAGGCGTTTTTCAGGCCTCCAGAAGAAAAGTACTAGAGATAAGCCAAGTAGTTATATAGCCATTAATTTGTATTATGTGTGATGCTTTATATTAAATATTGAAAGAAAATAATGAATGCATTCAATGAGCTTAATCCATGAACTTAATTCCTGTGACAGTTTTTTTCCATGTTAAAATTTGGCAACTTTAAAATATTGGGGATTTTTTTTTAGTACAGACAAAAGTCATTAGTTGATTTTCTTATATTTTTCAAATAATGTTTGAAGAAGAGCTCTCTTAACTCAGAACTTCTAACATAATTCCCTAGGTACTTCTAAAACATTTCCAGAGTCAAGTTAATGAGCTGCAGGGTAAACAAGAATCTCTTGTAGTTTCTCAAGTTCGAGAAGAAATCCTACAGAAAGAGGTAAGAAATAACAAAAATATTGGACTAACCTAAGCTTTTCTTAGCCATTGCAATCATATTACTTTTGTATAAATTTTTTTTAACATGTGCAAATAGAAATAACCTGAAATTATCAAATGTCAAAAAACATTAATAACTTGTTTATGGTAAGTCTGCTTTCCCCAGATGAAACTCAAATATTAAGTTTCTTATATATTTGATGTTGAGATTTTTCTGGGCAGTGAGGAAATAGAGTGAATAGGGTGTTTGAGTCTTTTGATTGAGTTTTTTTAGGAGATAAAATTGGATGGTTAATGACATTTCTGCATTAAGTACTAATACTATTTAATTTGGTTAAGAAATAGATAAAGCAGTCATTATAGTCATGCTAGATCCCCAGTGACAATATCGTAGGAAATAGAGCTTTCTGGAAACTCACCATTTTTATTACTCTAAGATCCTTTTGATTCTAGAAATTATTAAAAAAAAAAAAACAACAGATAAACTTCATTCTTTGAAGCATGTACACCATTTTTTATTGAAGAATTTATCAAACCATAGAAGCAGAACATACATACAGCTAACGGCATTATAAAGATTAATGTAAAAACACTCCGCAGTTATGTATCAACTAAAAAGTCTTGTTTCAATTTGAAAGGCTATAATTCAGCATATGTGTATTATTTTCAATGTTTAAGATGTACATAAACATTGTTGTATGAGTAGTAACTTAACAGAATTTCACAGACCTAAAGTAAACTTTGGGAGAAAAATAATAAAAGGAAGTATGTTTTAGTGTTTTAGTGTTTTGCAAGATAAAGGTCAGTTTTAGTCAAGTTACAGTGCTCCTAGTTTAAGAATAGCTAAACTATTTTAGAAATAGAAAAATTCATGATTTTGAAGCCTACTTACTGGAAAACTAAGTAAAACATTCCATCTCTTAAATAAATAAAATACAGTGCCTTTTTAATGTGCAATACATTTATAATAGTTGTTTTAACAGGACCTATTTATTCCCACTACTGATAACCTTCTGAGGGCCCTCAAGGGGATTTTCTCTCAGGCTGGTGGGAATAGTCGCATTTTCCCAGCCTTGCAGGAGCTCCCAGAATTATTAATTCAGGCTGCCGTTTCCGCTGGCTTCGAAGCTGCCTCTGGGCAGCAAGCTAAGCAGTCTTAGCGCTCATCTGGTAGGTTTCCCGTCCCGCATGAATCACAGTCCTGCAGTGCTGTTAGCTGGGGTTTGAAAACAGTTGTTTCATATGTTGTCCGGTTTTTCGGTTCTTTAAGAAAGATGGATAAATCCCTGTCTCTTTCTGACCACAAGAAAAAGCACAACACAGTTTTTAATAGGAGCAAGTTCTGCTTTGTTTTTTGACCGCTTGTTTGTTATTCTATCTCTATAGAAAAAGCAGTGATCTAAAATTTTCCAACATAGTTCAGGACATTAGGAAGTGAACCATCTCCCACTAGAATGTTAATCATGAAAACCTGAAAAGATTTTTCTAATTTCTGCATATCATTCCATACCTACTTACCTAAAGTGTTGTTAAACCACATCTCTTTAAAATCCTATCTGCTGCAATAGGCTGAAAACATTACCAAGCCTCTAGTGTATATGCATCCAGTTAATGTATCTCGGGCATGTAGCCCTCAAATCTTTTAAAATATTATAATGAAAAATAATCTTTCATGTTTTAGCATTCATCATAGATTTCCGGTCTTATTTTTCCACTCACTGTTGACTCCAACGATCTATTTATTTCCTTGCACCCTGAAGTTGAAGAGAAAGGACTTGAATCTTTACTCAGATGCCTTAAATTTAGACAGCTGAGAGGATTGCTGCTATTGCTTGTTTCCATGTTCTGCAGTTAGTATAAGCATTTTATTGGTCATAGCTTCTTTTTCGTCAGTAGGATTTTGTTTTATCTGTATAGTCTCGACAAGTTTTAGAAACCATTCAAGAGTGACCTCTAATAGGAATCCAACGACTATTATACTGACTCCTAAAAATGATCAAAATTCTTATAATTTGTGTCAAATATTCTATAGCTAGCTGCTTTTATTTTAGGCATGAATAGAAGGAATGATTTGGGGGGTTATGATAAGATCTGGGCTTAAATTCTTGATGTTAGTGAGCCTTGTGGTGGCACGTCATGTAAACATTTAGAGTCATATAGGCAACACTCCGTACTCTGGACATAAACCAGGAAACAGCAGGGCAACAGCAGGCATTTTGCTCTTTGATTGGAGTAGTGGGGACAGCACAGGTGCAAGGGAATAAGACTCATATCTGGGAGTTGGAGGAACCACCCGGGCTTAGACTCCCCATACTCTGCAAGAACCAGCGTCTCTTATAATAAGTCATGCACAGTCCAAGAGTCACTGCTCTCAGGAGAGCCCAGCCCCACCACTTCCCACCAGGTATTTCAGTTTACACAAAATCCTCCAAGCCCAGATGATTTTCCACCAATCAGGGCCTTACCACAAGCAGTGTACGTAGATGACATCTACCTTTTTCAAGAGAACAAAGCTAGAAAGTGAATTGAACCCAAGGCCAGTTTCTCATGCAGAAGGAAGAATTAAAGTTACCCTTTACCCACAGCCATTTGCTAGTGTTTTTAAACTCTCTCAGTCTCAGGGGTTTTTTTGTTTTTTTTTTTTTCTTAGCTATTAAATGGAATAAAATCTACTTCCTAGCTTTTAAAAAAGTGTTTAGGTGTCAGGCACTGTTGATAGGCTTTTGGGATACAGAAATGAGTAGAACTCCTAAAGGTATCACCTTCAAAGTGTTTGCATTCTAGTGGGTGGGACAGAAAAACAAGTAAATAGAGACTATAAGGTCCCCCAGGTAACTTTCTTTGCATTAGAACTGAGTCACATGCCCACCTCCAAACTGGCATTGCCAGGGAACAGTGAACAGCAGTAATGGGCTTAAATCTAAGGTCAGTATCTCCCTCAGTTCTCGACCATATTAGAATCTAGACTCACTGGATTAAGTGTTCACAAGCACTAGCATTCATCCCAGCAATGTGGTCAGGCAAATGCATCACCCTGTAAGTTGCAGAGTATGAAGGCACATGGGATGGTTGGAACCATACAGACTCAAGCAGGTCATGCTCATTTAAAGGAGTAAAAATAGCAGTAAATTTATGGTTCAGTTTGAATTGAAATTTATAGTTTGTAAGATTGTACTCTTATATGCTGGTGACTAGATAGAGTACTTACATCTTCTCTGGGAAGAGGTCTGTGGGCTGTGCATGGATCGTTTGAATTCCCCTACCCACAATCCCATTATCCAGAGCATATTTTGCTATATGTTCTTCCAGATTTTATTTATTCATATATATAGATACAAATACTGTGAGGGTGTGTGTTCATGCATGCACGCATGTCAAATACAAGTTTGTTTATGTGTGTGTGCATATGTATGATTTTTAAAGGATGTTTCACCTAACAGTGTATATAAATATATTGCCATGTCAGTATATACCTTTTCTCTTTTTCCAATTTTGAGATATAATTGACATACACTACTATATAAGTGTAAGGTATACAACATAAAGATTTAACTTACATATATCATGAAATTATTACTACAGTAAACTTAGTTATCCATAAAGAAAAAAAATTTTCTTACCTTATGAGAACTCATAGAATTTACTCTATAACAACTTCATATATATATATATACACATATATATATACACACATATATATACACACACATATATATATATACACATATATATATATATACACACACACCATGCAGCAGTGTTAACTATGGTCCTCATGCTGTACATTGCATCCCTGGTAATCTTATAACTGGAAGTTTGTTCCGTTTTGATCACGTCATCCAATTCCCCTTTCTCCCACCCTTTCCTTTCTACCTCTGCTAACCACAGATCTGATCTCTTTTCTCTGGGTTTGGGGTCTTTTTTTTTCCCCCTCAAGAGTCTACATATAAGTGAGATCATATATTTGTCTTTCTCTGACTTATTTTACTTAGCATAATACCCTCAGAGTTCAGCCTTGTTATCACAATGGCATGATTTCCTCCCCCTTTTTGTGGCTGAATATCATCTCATCTGTGTGTATATATCAATCTTCTTTATCCATTCACCCATCAGTGGACACTCGAGTTGCTTCCATGTCTTGGGTATTCTCCATAATGCTGCTGTGAGCATGGGGGTACAAATATCTTTTCAACATAGTTTTCTGGGTTTTTTCAGGTAAATACCCAGATCTGGAATCTCTGGATCGTATGGTCATTTAATTTTTTAGGAGCCCCAATATTTGTTTTCATAGTGGCTGTACCAGTTTACAACCCACCAACACATACAGGTTCTCTTTTCTCTACATCCTCACCAGCATTTGCTGTCTCTTGTCTTTTTGATGCTAACCCTTATAACAAGTGTGAGGTGATATTGCAGTTTTGATTTGCATTTCCTTAATGATTAATGATGTTGAACATCTTTTCATGTACCTATTGGTTATTTATAGATCTTTGGAAAAATGTCTATTTGGGTCCTTTCCCATTTTTGAATTGGATTACTTGGGGGGGGGGTTGCTATTGTTATATAAATTATTTTTTTGAGATTTGAGAGAGCATGAGTTGGGTGAGGGGCAGAGGGAGAAGCAGGGCTTGATCCCCGGACTCTGGGATCATGAGCTGAGGGCAGACACTTAACCAACTGAGGCACCAAGGTGCCCCTATAAATTCGTTATATATTTTGTAAATTAACCCCTTATCATATATATACTGTACAAATATTTTTTTCCATACCATAGGTTGTCTTTTCATTTTGTTGGGTTTTTTTCTGTACAGAACCTTTACAGCTTAATATAGTCCCAACTTTTTTTGTTGTTGTTGCTTGTGCTTTTGGTATCATATCCAAAAAATTGTAGCCAAGATCCATGTCAAGGAGCTTTTCTGCTGTGTTTTCTCCTAGAAGTTTTCTGGGTTCAGGTCTTACATTTAAGTCTTCAATCCATTTAGGGTTTATTTTTGTGAATGGCATAAGATAGGGATCTAGTTTCATTCTTTTACATGTGAATATTCAATTTTCCCGGCACCATTAATTGAAGAGACTGTCTTTTCTCCACTGAGTACTTTCGGCTGTCTTGTCAAATAGGACTGTGTGTCTATTTTTGTGCCAGTACTATGCTGTTTTGATTACTTTAGCTTTATAATACAACTTGAAATAAAAAATAGGATGCGTCCTACTTTCTTCTTTCCCAATATTGCACTGATATTCAGGGTCTTTTGTGGTCCATATAAGTTTTAGGATTGTTTTCTCTATTACTGTAAAAAATGCTATTGGAATCTTGATAGCGATTGCATTAATTTAACAGTATTAATTCTTGTAATCCGTATTCCTGGATATATTATGGATTATAAGAATTAACACTTTACATTTATTTTGTATCTACTTCAATTTCCATTATCAATGTCTTGAAGATTTTGGTATAGAAATCTTTCACTTCTTGTTTATGTTCATTTTTAAGTATTTTATTGTTTATGGTGCATTTTAAATGGTATCATTTTCTCTTTCACAGAATTCATTACTAATGTACAAAAACATTACTGATCTTTAATTTTGTATACTGGAACTTTACTGCATTCATTGATTAGACCTAAACGTTTTTTGGTGGAATTTTTTAATTTTCTGTATATAAAATCATTTCGCCTGCAAATAGAGACAGTTTTAATTCTTTCCTATTCTAACGCCCTTTATTTCTTTTTCTTGCCTAATCAGGCTCTGGCTAGGGCTTCCAGTACTATAATGAATAGGAGTGGTGAGAGTGAGCACCCTTGTCTTGTTCATGATCTTAGTAAAAAACCTTTCAAGCTTTCACCATTGAATCAGGAATTCAGTGTGGGCTGTGATACAGTATTTGAAGTACATTCCTTCCATACCTAGTTTTAGAGTTTTTAATCATGAACAGATGTTATCAAATGCTTTTTCTCCATCTATGGAGATGGTAATATGATTTTTTTCATTCTTTTATTGTGATGTATTACACTGATTTTCATATGTTGAACCATCTTGCATTCCAGAGATAAATTCCACTAGATCTGGTGAATGATATTTTTAATGTACTGAATTCAAATTGCTAATATTTTATTGAGAAATTTTCCACTTACATTCATCAGAGATAGTGGCGCATAGTTGTCTGATAGGGTCTTTAAAAAAATTAAGATTTTATTTTTAAGTAACCTACACCCAATGTTAGACTCGAACTCATGATCCTGAGATCAGGAATCGCATGTTCTACTGACTGAGCCAGCCAGGTACTCCTGATAGTCCATTTATCTGGCTTTGTTATTAGGGTAATGCTGGCACCTCGTCTATATTTTTGAAGAGTTTGAGAAGAACTGGCATTAATTCTTCAAATATTTGCTAAAATTCACTTATGAGATCATCTGATTATGTTGGGAGATTTTACACTTACCAGAATGCTCATTCACTTGACTTCTTCATTCACTAGACCAGAACTTCCAGCTGGTATACCAGGAACGGGTTCCCTGTGGATCATAAAAATGTTATCTCATTACAAACTCAAAATTATTTTTCAGTCATTAAAAAGTTTACAGAAATTGAAGTGATATTTAAGCATTATGTGTATGACAGTGCCAATCATCCCAATTAAAGTCTGCAAATTTCTTTGGTCACTGGTGATATCATCAGGGATGTCCCACATTTAAATATTTAGATTTGCTCCTGATATAATTGGCTTGTATTTTCACATAATTGTATGGGGTTTGGTGGGGGGGTGGGGTTGGAAGGGTGTTTGATAACATTACAAAAAAAAAAAAAATCCCAGAGTTTTTATTAGGTACTGAGTGTTTCCATGGGAAACATGATTGAATTTTTAATTTTAGCCATTTTCACTTGCTTGTTATTTTGCCTTTTGATATAACTAGTAAATTATCATAATTATGGGATATAAAGAAAATACATTTGTTTCACCAAGCCCAATAGAGATCTCTCAGATCCCCTCTGTCTTACTGGTGCCATAAAAATATGACCATTTCCTCTGTGGACCATGGTATGAAAATGGAGGTACCGCACTAGACTGTAACCTCCATGAGGATGGACTATGTCTTTCACGTCTGTATCCTCAGGACCTAAGACAACAGCCAGGACAGAAAGAATTCAGTGTATTGTCTGAGAAAGAGGTTGAACTCTTTCTGTGTGTTGGGTGAAATGTATTATTTAACCCTAAAAGTAATCAACCTTGTTAAATACCTTGATACTTTGTTAACAAAGCTGAATATACTAAAGACAGTCCCCACCTTCATTCTGAATACTGTAATCAGCTTAGCGTACATGGAAGGAGGTGGTCCGATCATCTGCAACCTTTTGGATTATGTGGTCACTTCAGAACTAAGATGAGCCAGAATGCAACCTATTAATTATTGTAACAACTCAAGATATTTTTGTTATTAACAAGAAGCCTCTTCTCTAGAGATTTTATACAAAGAAAATGTAGTAAATATTCTTAAAACTACCTGGTAAAAAAATTTTTTCTTTGCAGTTTTTCATTTATTTCATACCTCAATTTTAGATTACAAAACTCTTAGAAGAACTGAGAGAAGCCAGAGAAAACCATACACCAGAGATGAAGCATTTCATGGGCTTAGAAAAGAAAATTAAACAGATGGAAATGAGACATCAGCAAAGAGAACAAGAACTTCAACAGGTAAAGTAGTAGATTATATTTACACATTTGTATAGCTCTTCACTTATAGGTACCTCCAGTTTGCTATAGTTTTGCCATCCCTAGCAACACTTCAAGTATTTCATTGTGTAATGATATTAAGAATAAAAATACAGCTTTTAAGAGCATATAAGACTTTGAATTTCAGATGCCTAAAGATCGGTTTGTCTTATCTCTGGAATAATAGAGAAACAACTTGTATCTTTTTTTTTTTTTTTTTTTTTTTTTTTAAGATTTTAGAGACTGAGAACACAAGCAGGAGAAGGAGCATAGGTGGAGGGAGAGATAGGGGAAAGAATCTCAAGCCGGTTCCAAACCGAGCATGGAGCCTGATCCATAGTTTGATATCATGGCCCAGAGATCACAAACTGAGCCCAAACCAAGAGTCAGATGCTTAACCAACTGAGCCACCCAGGTGCCACTCATGTTCTTAATTATTGAAGGTTGCCTAAAAAGTTAGGCATTTCACCCTGGGAATGAGTATTTGAAAGCCATTTTCCATATTCATTTCATAAATGTTTTAAGAAGTAGAATTATATTCTCAATATATATATATTATATACCCAGCTCTAGTAATACCCAGCTCTAGTAATATCACAATTACTCAACTACAAACAGATAAATAGAAATTAAAAATGAGCGAGCTTTGGGATAGATCACATTAGACCACAAAACAAGTTTCAGAATATTAATAAGATTGAAATCAAAACAAGCATCTTTTCCAACCACAGTGGTATGAAACTACAAATCAATTACAAAAATAAGTAAAACAAATACATGGAGGCTAACCAAGGTGCTACTAAATAATCAGTAGGTCAAGGAAGAAATCAGAGGAAATTTTAAAATGCCTTGAAACACATAACACAATGTTCCAAAATCTTCTGGACACAAGAAAAGCAGTTCTGTGAGGTAAATTTTTTATAGCTATACAGGCCTACCTCAAGAAACAAGTATCTCAGGGCACCTGGGTGGCTCCGTCAGTTACATGCCTGCCTTTGTCTCAGGTCATGATCTCAGCGTCCTGGGATTGAGCCCCACGTTGGGCTCCCTGCTCAGCGGGGAGTCTGCTTCTCCCTCTTTCTCCCCCCACCCATTTGTGCTCAGTCTCTCAAATAAAATCTTTAAAAAAAAATAAAAGATTTTATTTATTTATTTGACACAGAGAGAGAGATTACAAGTAGGCAGAGAGGCAGGCAGAAAGACAGGGAGAAGAGGAAGCAGGCTCCCTGCTGAGCAGAGCCCGATGCGGCCTCGATCCCAGGACGCTGAGATCATGACCTGAGCCGAAAGCAAAGGCTTTAACCCACTGAGCCACCCAGGCGCCCTAAAATCTTTAAAAAAAAAAAGTCTCAGGTGCCTGGGTGGCCACTGCCTTCGGCTCAGGTCATGATCCCAGGGTCCTGGGATCGAGTTATGTGTTGGGATTCCCACTCAGCAGAAAGCCTGCTTCTCCCTCTGCCTACTTGTACTCTCTAGGTCTCTGTCAAATTAAAAAAAAAAAAGTCTCGGGCGCCTGGGTGGCTCAGTGGGTTAATGCCTCTGCTTTCGGCTCAGGTCATGATCTCAGGGTCCTGGGATCGAGGCCCGCATCGGGCTCCCTGCTCAGCGGGGAGCCTGCTTCCCCCTCTCTCTGCCTGCCTCTCTGCCTCCTTGTGATCTCTCTCCCTCTGTGAAATAAATAAAATCTATAAAAAAAAAAAAGTCTCAAACAATCTAACACCACACCTAAGAAGAGCAAAGCTCAAAGATAGGAGAAGGAAGGAAATAATAAAGGTCAAGAAAAAAAAATAAATGAAATAGAGACCAAAAAATAGAAAAGATCAATGAAACTAAGAGCTGGTTCTTTGAATGATAAAATTGGTAAGCCTTTAGTCAGACTCATCAAGAAAATGAGAGGACTTCAATAAATACAATCAAAAATGAAAGAGGGGAAATTACAACTAATACCACGGAATACAAAAGTTTATAAAAGACTATTATGAAAAGTTTTATGCCAACAAATTGAACAACCTAAAAGAAATGGATTTCTATAAATATAGTCTCCCAAGACTGAATCAGGAAGAAATAGAAAATCTGAACAGACTAATTACCAGTAACAAAATTGGATTGGTAATTGAAAAACTCCCAGAGAAAAGTCTAGGACCAGATGGCTTCAACTGTTGGAAGAATACATCTGTAAAGAAAAATTAATATCAGTCCTTTTCAAACTATCCAAAAAAAATTGAAGAGGAGGGAATGTTTTCAGAGTCATTCTACAAAGCCAGTATTACCCTGATACCAACAACAAAGATACTACAAAAAAGAAATCAGAGACTATCCCTAATCAACATAGATGCAAAAATCCTTAACAAAATATTAGCAAACTGAATTCAAAACTACATTAAAAGGATCATTCACCACAATATGGGGGGATTTATTCCAGGAATGCAAGGATGGTTGAGTATCTTCAAATCAACATGATACACCACAATATAAAAGATAAAAATCATATGCTCTCAGCAGATGCAAAAATGTATTTCACAAAGTTCAACATACATTCCTGATAAAAATTTTCAACACACTGGCTACAGAGGGAACATAAGAAAGGCTATATACGACAAACCCACAGCTAACATGATGCTGCTCCATGATGAAAAACTGAAAACTTTTTCACAATCAGGTACAAGGATGTCCACTATAACTGCTTTTATTCAAGATAGTACTGGAATTCATAGCCACAATAATCAGACAAGAAATAAAAAGCATACAAATTGATAAAGATGAAGTACGGCTGTTACTACTTACAGAGAGCATGATACTGTATATTGAAAACCCTAAAGACTCCACCAAAAATCAGAATTAACTCAGTAAAGTTACAGCATACAGATATCTGTTGCATTTCTATATACTATAAAATAGCAAAAAAGAAATTAAGACACTTTATAACTACATCAAAAAGAATAAAACATGTAGGAATAAATTTAACATAATAGTTAAAAGACCTGTACTCTGATAATTCTAAGACCTAGTTGAAAGAAATTGAAGATGACACAATTAAGTGGAAAGATATACCATACTTGTGAATTGGAAGAATATTGTTCAGATGTTCATAGTACCCAAAGTAGTCTGCAGGTTCAGTGCAATCCCTAGCAAAATACCAGTAGTATCATTTTTCACAGAACTAGAATATTCCTAAAATTTATATGGAATCACAAAGGACCCCAGGTAGCCAAAGCAGTCTTGAGAATGTACAAAGCTGGAGGTATCACACCCCGTTTTTCAACTGTACTACAAAGCTACAGTAATGAAAACAGTACGGGAGTGGCACAAGAATAGACACACAGATCAGTGGAACACAATAGAAAGCCCAGAAATAAATCCACACTTATATGGTCAATTAATCTATGACAAAGGAGTCAAGAATATACAATGACAATAAGACCATCTCTTCAGTAAATGATGCTGGGAAAACTAAACAGCTGCATGCAAAAGAATGAAAGTTGACCACTATCTTACACCATATTTAAAAAAACAAAAAAGAAAACAAAAAAAAAAAACCCTCAAAAGAGACTAAGACCTAAATATAAGACCTGAAACCATAAAACTGCAAAAAACAAATAGTAAACTCTTGGAATCAGTCTTGGCGATTTTTTTTTTTTTTTTTGGATGTGTTTCTTCAGACAAGGAGAATAAAAGCAAAAATAAACAACTGGACTACATCAAACTAAAAAGCTTTTGCACAGCAAAGGAAACAAATAAAATGAAAAGGAAACCTACTGAATGTGAGAAGGTATTTGCAAATGGTGTATCCAATAAGGGTTAATATCCACACCATAGAAAGAACTCAATGCTAAAAAAAAAGCTAATTTAAAAAATGGGCAGTGGACCTGAATGTTTTTACAAAGACATTCAGATGACCAACAGACACATGAAAAGATGCTTAACATCACTGATCATCAGGGAAATGCAAATCAAAACCACAATGGGGGCACCTGTGTGGCTCAGTCGTTAAGCGTTTGCCTTTTGGCTCAGGTCATGATCCCAGGGTCCTAGGATTGAGCCCCACATCAGGCTCCCTGCTTGGTGGGAAGCCTGCTTCTCCTTCTCCCACTCCCCCTGCTTGTGTTCCCTCTCTCTCTGTCAAATAAATAAATAAAATCTAAAAAACAAAAACAAACCCACATGACATACACCTCATATCTGCTAGAATGGATAGTATTAAAAAATACAAGAAATAGCAGGTGTTGGTGAAGATGTGGAGAAAAGGCAACACTCATGCACTCTTTGTGGGAATGCAAGTTGTTCTTTCCACTATGGAAAACCATATGGAGGTTCCTCAAAAACTTAAAAATAGAAATACCAGGGCACCTGGGTGGCTCAGTCAGTTAAATGTCTGCTTTTGACTCAGGTCATGACCCCAGGGTCTTAGAATCAAGCCCTGCATCAGGGTTGGGCTCCCTGCTCTGTGGGGAGTCTGCCTCTCCCTCTCCCACTGGTGCAGTCTCTTGCTCTCTCTCACTGTGCTCTTTCAAATTAATAAATAAAATTTAAAAAAAAATAAAAATACCATATGACTCAACAGTGTCACTTCTGATATGTATCTGAATAAAATGAAAACACTTTCAAAAATGTGTATACGCCCCTGTTTCTTGCATCATTATTTACAATAGCCAAGATATGGAAACAACCTAGGGGTCCATCAACAGATGAGTCAGTAAAGATGTCCTGTGTATGCACACACACATATACACACAGTAGAATATTACTCAGCAATAAAGAAGAATGGAATCTTGCCATTTGCTACAATATAGGCCTAGTAGGCCTTATTCTGAGTGAAATAAGTCCGAGAAAGACAGTGTATGATTTCATTTACATGGGGAATCTAAAACCAAAACAGACTCAGATACAGAGAGCATACTGCTGATTGCCAGAGGGGAGAGGGATGGGGTAACAGGTGAAAGAGGTGAAGGGGATTAAGAGACACAAACTTCCAGTTATAAAATAAGTACTAGATTTTAAAGTACAGCAAGGGGAATATAGTCAATAATACTGTAATATCTTTGGTGACAGATGGTGAGCATTTTGTAATGTAAATAAATAAATATGAAATCATCATGTTGTATACCTGAAATTAATATTGTATGTCAACTATGAAGTAAAAAAAATAAAAAATAAGTTGGTCTGAGCATACCTCTAAGAAAACACCACATCACAAAGGAAGAGCACAAGAGAAGAAAGGGATACAAGAACTACAAACACCCAGAAAACAATTAACAGAATGGAAATACATACACACCAATCAATAATTACTTTAAATGTAATTGGACTAAATTCTCCTATGAAAAGACAGAGTACCTGAATGGGTTTTTTTTTTCCTCTAAATATGCTGCCTCACTTCAGATGTAAGGAAACAGGCTGGAGAAAGTGAAGGAATGGTAAAAGAATTTCATAAAAATGGGAACCAATAGAAAACTTGGCTAGCTATATCAGACAAAACTGACTATAAAAATGGTAATAAGAAATAAAGGTCATTACTTAGTGATAAAGGATGATCCAACAAGAACATATAACATTAACAAATATTTATGAATGCAACATAGAAGTACTTAAATACATAAAGCACATTTTGACAAACTTGAAATAGCAATACAGTAATAGTAGGGAAATTTTTTTGTTTTTAAAATTCCAGTTAACATACAGTATATTAGTTTCAGGTGTGCAATTTAGTGATTCAGCACTTACATAGAGCACCCAGCGCTCATCACAAGTACGGAACTTTAATACCCCACTTACATCAATAAATTATCCAGACAGAAAACTTTAAGGAAACATTGGCTGAAACAACACATTAGGTAAGATGGAATTAACATATACAGAACATTCCATCCAAAAGTAGTAATACACATTTTTAAGCACACATGGAACATTTTCCAGGATAGATCATATATTATCCACGAAACAAGTCTTAATAAATTGAAGATTGAAGTATCAGGCCAGTTTCCCCAAACACGATATGAAACTAGAAATCAATTACAAGGGGAAAAAAAATGGAAAATTCACAAATGTGTGTAATGAAACCACATGCTCTTAAGCAACCAATAGGTCAGTGAACAAATCAACAGAAATATAAAAATATTTTGAGACAGTTAAAGATGGAAACAGTATACCAAAACTTAGGGGATGCAGCAAAAATAGTTTTAAGAGAGAAGTTCATAGCATTAAGTGCCTAGTCAAGAAACAAGATTACAAATAGACAACTTTACACCTCAGGGAAGTAGAAAGAGAATAAATGAAGCCCAAAGATGGCAAAATTAAGAAAATAATAAAGATCAGAACAGAAATAAAGACCAAAAAGATCAAAGAGACTAAGAGTTGGTTCTTTGTAAAGATAAAAATTAACGAGCCTTTAGCTAACCAAGAAAAGAGAAGACTAAAATGAAATCAAAATGAAAGAGGAGACATTACAACTGATACCACAGAAATACAAAGACTCATTAGAGACTGATACGAATAATTGTACACCAACAAATTGGATAACCCAGAAGAAATGGATAAATTCCTAGGAACATAAACCTTACCAAAAAAGGCATCATGAAGAAATACAAAATCTAAAAAGACTGATTACTAGTAAGGAGATTGAATTAGTAATCAAAAACATCCCAACAAACAAAGTCCAGGACCAGAGGGCTTTCCTGGTGAATTCTAAAAATATGTAAAGAATCAGTACCAGTCCTTTTCAAACATTTGCAAACAATAAAAGAGGGGGGAATTCTTCAAACTTATTTTTGCAGGGCCAGCATTACCCTGGTACCAAAACTGTGCAAGAAAACATTGGTCAATGTCCCTCATGAACACAGATGCAAAAATCACGAACAAAATATTACCAAGTCAAATTCAGAAATGTTATGAGGATCATACACCATCAAATTGGATTTATTCCAGAGATACAAAGATGGTTTCCTATCCACAAATCAGTGTGATATACCTTATTAACATAATGAATTGTAAAAATCATAAGATGATCTCAATAAATGCAGAAAAAGCATTTAACAAAATTCAACATCTTTTCCTGATAGAAACTCAACAAACAGGATGAAGATGGAATGGACCTTGACATAATAAAATCCACACTCATTGGTGAAAAGCTAAGAGCTTTTCCTTTAAGATCACAAACAAGGATGCCCACTCTCACCACTTTTATTCAAAATAGTATGGAAATCTTAACCAGAGCAATTAGTCTAGAAATAAAATGTCCCCAGATAGGAAAGGAAGTAGTAAAACTATCACTCTTTGCAAATGACATGATCTAATATATAAGAACCCTAAAGACTTTACAAAAAACTGTTAGAATTAAAAAGAATTCAGTAAAGTTGCAGAATACAAAACCGATATGCAGAAATCTGTTGCATTCCTATACACTAAAAAAAACTTCAAATTTTTTAAAAAGTTAATTTAAAAATTCTTAAATGCTATATTCAAAGGAGAACATATACGTTGTTTTCAGAGGCAGGGCATGGGAGTTAGGCAAAATGGGTATAGGGAGACAAAGGTATAAACTTCCAGTTGTAAAATAAACAGGTTATAGGGATGTAATGTACAGTGTGGTGACTATAGTTAATACAGTAAACTGTATATTTGAAAGCTGTTAAAGAGTAAATCTCAAACGTTCTCCTCACTAGAAAAACACATTTTGTAACTATGTAGGACAATGGATATCAAGTAGTGTTAGGTGATCTTTTCATAGCATATGCAAACATCAATCATTATGTCGTACACAATAAACATAAAAAGCTAATTAAGTTCATTACCACTAGACCGCCTTAAAAATAAATATTAAATGGAATTTGTCAGGTGGAAATAAAATGAAACCAATTAACATCATAAAAATACATGAATGTTAGATGTTAAAAACTCAGTGGTAAATAGTCAAAGTCAGATTCACTAATATTATAATGGTGCTTCCTAATTCATTTACAACTCTAGGTTAGGACAGTTCTTACTCTACATTAAAAGAAGACATGTTAAGAATAGCTGCAACTACACTAATTTGTTATTGGATACAAAATATTAAAAATGTTCATTTTAACATCAGTAATTTGACATTGGGGGAGGGGTGGAATGAAAATGTAAAGTTTATGTATATTATCAAAGTTAAATTAGGTTGTTATGAATATATCACATTTTAAGCTTCATGGTAACCATAAAGTAAAAACCTATGCAAATTACAGAGAAGATGATGATAAAGGAGTCAAAGCATACCACTACAAAAAGTCATCACATCACAAAAGATGACTGCAAGATATAGTAAACAAGGAACATAGGATTTACAGAACAGTCAGAAGGGAACAAAATGGCAATAGTAATTCATTATCTATCAGTAGTTCATTTAAATATAAATGGACTAAATCCTTCAAACTACAAAATTGCCAAACGGATGAAATATAGTCCAAATATGCCACCTAAAGAAGACTTTAGCTTTAAAAACAGCACAGACTGAGTGAAGGGATAGAAAAAGGTATTTCAAGCAAATGGTAACCTGTAGAAATCAGGAGTAGTTATATCACACAAAATAGATTATAAGCTAAATATTTCCAAAAAAGACAAGAGGTAATCATATGATGATAAAAAAGGTCAGTCCATCAAGAGATTATCAGTTGTAAATATTTTTGCATCCAACATCAGACCACCTAAATATATAAAACAGACACTAACAATAACTAAAAGGATAAATAAACAGCAATACAATGATAGGAGACTTTAATACATCACTCTTATCAATGGATAGATCATCCAAACAATAAAGAAACTAGGTTTTAAACAGCACTATAGACAAAATGGACATACACAGTACAATCCCTCCAACAGCAGCAAAACATACATTCTTCTCAGGTGCACAAAATTTTCTAGGATACATAATATAGTAGGCCACAAAATAAGTCTTAGCAAATTTAAGATTGAAATCATAGCAAGTTTGTTTTCTGATCACAATGATAGCAAACTAGAAATCAATATGAAAAACCCTGGAAAATTCACAAATACATAGAAATTCAACAACATACCCTTAAATAACCAGTGGATCAAATAAGATACTAAAAGCGAAATTTAAAAAACATCTTGAGACAGTTGGAAACACAACATATCAAGACTTATGGGTAGCAGCAAAAGCAGTTCTAAGAAGGAAGATTCTAGTGTTAAATGCCTACATCAAGAAAAAGATCTCAAATAAACAACCTAACTTACCAGCACAAGGAACTAGAAAAAGAACAAAATAAGCCCAAAGTTAGAAGGAAAGAAGGATTAGAACAAAAGTAAGTGAAATGGAGTATAAGGAAGACAATAAAAAAGATTAACAAAACTCTAGGATTGATTCTTCGAGAAGATAAAGTTGACAAACAAGGACTTAAAATTATAAATGGAAGAGGAATTATAACATACCAGAGAAATGCAAAGGATTACAGGAGACTACTGTGTACAACTATATGCCAACAAACTGGACAACCTAGAAGAAATCAGTAAATTGCTAGAAACATATAGCCTACCAAGACTGAATCACTAAGGAATAGAAAATAGGAATAGATCAATTACTAGTAAGACACAATCCAAAATGAGAAGCCCAGGACCAGGTGACTTTACTGGTGAACTCTACTACATTTTTTTTTTTTTTTTTTTTTTTTTGGTCAGAGAGAGAGGGCCCAAGCAGGGGGAGGGACAGAGAGAGAAACAGGCTCCCCACTGAGCTAGGAGCCCAATGCAGGACTCAATCATGGGATCATGACCTGAGCTGAAGGTAGATGCTTAACCGACTGAGCCACCCAGCATCCTGATGATGACTTTTTAGATGCACCACCAAAGGCACAGTGCCCCAGTGTGGGACTCCATCCTAGGACCCTGAGATCATGACCTGAGCTAAAGGCAGGCGCCCAATAGACTGAGCCACCCAGGCATCCCTCTACCATACTTTTAAAGAATTGTTCCAATTTTAGTATATGTGCTGTCGAAGCGAGCACCGCACTTTTAAAGAATTAATGCCAATCCTTCTCAAACTCTTCCAAGAAGTAGAAGAGGAGGGGACACTCCCAAGCTCATTTTCACAAAGCCGGCAATACCCTGACAAGAAAGCCAGATAAGGACACTACAAGGAGAAAACAAAAACAAAAACAAAAAAAAGCTATAGGCCAACATCCCTGAAAAAGATGCAAAAATTAAAAAAAAATTACATATATATACATATATATATATATATATATATATATATATACACACACACATATATATAAACAAACCAGATTCCACAGCACATTAAAAGGACCATACACTGTGATCAAGTGGGAGTCATCCCTGGGATGTAAGGATGGTTCCACATATGCAAGTCAATAAATGTGATGCATCATATTAATTGAATGAAAAATACAAATCCTATGACCATTTAGATATGCAGGAAGAGCCTTTGACAAAATTCAGTATCTTTTCATGATTTAAAAAAAAAAATTAGGTAAAAAGGAATACCTTAACATAATAAAAGCATGGGTTTATTTCTGGGCTCTAAATTGTTCCATGGGTCTATAGGTCTATCGTATATTTGAAAGTTCCTAAGAAAGTAAATCATAAGTTTTCATCACAAGGAAAAAAATTTTTAAACTGTGAATGATGGATGTTAACTAACTTTATTGTGGTAACCATTGCACCGTGTATCACAGTGTATGTGTTATGCACCTTAAAATTACACAATGTTGTATGTCAGTTACATCAATATAACTGGAAAAAGTTGGTTAAATGCCAATTTTTAATAGATGTCCAGAATTTTCAAAGTATGTTTAAAGCTTAGAATTGAAAATTCCCTTAATGGGGGCACCTAGGGCTCAATTGTTAAGCGTCTGCTTTCGGCTCAGGTCATGATCCCAGGGTCCTAGGATCAAGCCCCACATTGGGCTCCCTGCTCAGCGGGGAGCCTGCTTCCTCCTCTCTCTGCCTGCCTCTCTGCCTGCTTGTAATCTCTGTCAAATAAATAAAATCTTTAAAAAAATAATAAATAAATGCTACTTTAAGTTTTGAGTGAGAGAAAAAAAAAACAACACTAAAGCTTCCTAACTCCTTATCAGAGTTAGAATTCTCCCTTCTTACCCTCTTCACCCACCAGCCTGTTGATTGACACAACTGAGCCCATTAGATAAGGCTCCCCCTCCGGCTCCCTCCCCTCGACCATAGTCAGCATTGTCCCACTTGAGCTCTTTGGGATTGTTAAATCTTCACTCCCACTGTGAACAGTAATGTGAATTTTTTTTTCCTCAGATAATACAGCAAACACACCAAGTAGTAGAAACTGAGCAAAACAAAGAAATTGAGAAATGGAAGAGACTTGCCCAGCTGAAGAATCGGGAGTTGGACAAGTTCCGCACAGAATTAGACTCCATATTAGATGTTCTTCGAGAGCTGCACCGGCGGGGGGTGGTTGTGCCTGTGGCTTTTGCGGATGAAGTGACTGCACCAGAGTATTACTAGAAACTGGCATTTCCCAGGACCCCACAGAAAGGCCTGAAGGTAGAGGGTGAATGGGATTGTGCCACTGTCAGAAGGCTTTTGAAAACAAGTGTTCCAGGGTGTGGCCAGGAAGGAAACAATACAAAAGCAACATTTCACAATAAATTGCCCTAAACCAGTAAGGAAAAACATTATGCTGTATTTTAATGAAAATCATTTTAATTTAATTAAAATGAATTCACTTTAATGAAAATCATTAACCAGTCACATGTTAAGTAATTTACGGACAAGTCCCTTTGTGTCAGATGATTAGAACGAGTGAGACTAGTTGTAAAGGCTCTTAACTTACAGTCTAGATGTGGAAAGAAAAAAATTGCTCATATTCTGCCATTTTTGACTAAGTGTGTATACTGAACCCTTGATGCCAGAAAAACAGCTTCTCTTTCTCCAGGAAACTTAGAGAAGAATATGAGCACAGAGGTTTGGACAGTCGCAGCAACAGTCACCTGAGCAGTAGAGCTTCCGCAGCAATTGATGAGAATTAGAACTTTGTACAGCAAACAGTGAACGCTCTGTGTTCTCCCAGATTTCCACTTCTACCTCTGAGTGCCTCATGTTTGCACCTGATAGAAGGTGCAAACTATAGTTCACACGTAATAGGGAATTTGATTTCTTCATTGTTTTAATCTTTTATGTTCTGTGTTTTAAATACTAGGTTTTTTTTATAAGTTTTAGATTATAAACAGAACATTTTTATTTAAAAAGTAATATATGTTCATTAGAAAAAATTAAAAGCATGCATAAAAGTAGCAGGATTGTTATTTTTTTACAATCCCCATTTCCAAAAGCACATTGTATATAAAATACTGGTAAGTTCAAGCTGTAGCCACCTTCTTTTCAAATGTTCTAGCCCTATGCTGTCCTGTAGGAGTATAATATGAGACACATGTAATTTTCAGCTTTCTTATAGCCGCATTTAAAAAGATAAGCAAATGAAATTAATTTGGTTAATTTATGTTATCTAGTATTTCTAAAATGGCAATATAAAACTTGAGTTCTGCATTTTTCCCCATACATAGGCTCCAAAATCTGGCGTGTTTTACATTTATAGCACAACTCAGTTTGGACTAGCCACATTCCAAGAGCTCATGACCATATGCCAATAAGTGCAATTCTGAAATAATAGTAAAGGGTGAAATACTTTGTAAAGGACAGGTGAAATAGATCTTGGTGAAATTATGGGTAGCACATGTGAAATGTGGAAATTAAGTATAAGGAATTCAACTAATGTGTTAATGTTCAACATTTTTTATGTCCCTTTAAGAGGGTAGAAAAAGCATTAATTAAAAGCTATTTTTTATGTGAAAGAATTTTATTTTAAGTTATAAACTATTTTGGTTATTGAGTGTACTTTTGTGTATTTTTTATCTGCACACCTGTTAATTTATTGCTACACCCATCCCTCCCTTTTGACTACCCATTACCCATTCATTCCGACCACAAACTTGGTTGGTTCTGAAACACGAGACATGCAAACATCAAATATTTTCATTATTATCAGAAAAAAGTACACCCTATTTTGACGATTCTGTATTCTGTTTTGAAATAAGCTGTGCATGTGGCAAGTGTTCGATTCTGTTTACAGAGTAAAGATCTCTAAGTACTATCAGAATTATTAGTTACAACTATAAACCTCAGGAACCATACTCCATTCCTTAGTCATTGTCCTAAAGGTCTAGGATGAGAACAAAGAAGATAGACAGCCCTTAGGCTATCTTGAATAGGAAAGTTGTTTTTTTTAAGGTTTTATTAATTTGAGAGCTGGGGGAACAGGCAGAGGGAGAGGGAGAAGCAGACACCCTGCGGAGCACAGAACCCAACACAGGGCTCGATCCCAGAACCCTGAGATCATGACCTGAGCTGACGGTTAAACAGATGCTTAACCGACTGAACCACCCAGGCATCCCTTGAATAGGAAGGCTTTCATGAAGAATTAAGTTCCAAAAATTATTAGTACCTTCCTACCAATTCCATCCACCTCACAATGTCCTAGGGTACCTGCATCAACAGGGCAGGAACCTTAGGATACAGGGTTTGCTGCTGACACCACTGCTTTGGAGCAGAGAGATTTCTGATTTATTTGAGCCCATAACATCAACCCACCAATCTTGGGAATTCCAGGCTTTAGTATTAGGGTCCCATTCCATATTAGATTTGTGACTAAATTCCAAGATGGTGAAAACACTTCTTTTTCCCACCCATACTACTAAGGACTCTAATTAGGTCAGGTCCACAGGCACAGGATATAACAGAGTCATCTCAGAATAAGATAGACACTTTATAGTTACATAGCTATTCACGCTATCCTGCTTTGAATAGCTCCTTAGCAATGAATGGTGAGAAGAGTGAAGTTTGAAAACTTTCCAAACTTTCTAAGTGACTGTAATTCTATTTTGGTACTTGGACCCATGAATTAGAGAGCCTTCCTTCCAGTTTCTGTAGTAAAGTCTAAAATGAAAAGCACATGGATTCTTTCTCAACACTTGCCCCGCCCTAATTAGCCTATTTATGCCCCTCTAGTCTAAACCATTTGTCTTCCAGGTTTGCTGAAAGCTTCAATCACAACCACATAAATAGAACAAATAGAAGGAAACATTTTCCCCACCCACACTCACTTTGTAGGATTGTTATAAGAAATGTTTGAAGAGCAGTATCAGAGGGGAAATCTATTCTCTAGGAGGAAGGGAAGCATTGAGTTTCATCAGAACAAAATGAATCATTAGTAAATTCAGGAACAAGAGAAATGGACTAGACTTTGGGGAGAAGCAGACAAAAAAAAAAAAAAAATAGGGTAATTGTACCAGGTAAGCATACCTGGAGCACAAAACCCAAGAGGTAAGAACACAGCAGGAGTCTGACTCAGTGGCACTACTCCCATTAAGCCTTTACCTGCACTTGAACCCTTAATGGTGGCCTGCCAGTGGTCCCCACCTCAGGGTACTGATAGGACAATTAGAAAATACTGAGGCAGGGGACAGATAATAGTAGAAAGAGGCATGTTTGGGGGGTGGGGAGTGGCTTTAACTCATCCCAGCTCCTGGCAGTAAGTGTAATAATCACACATTTACATGCCCAAGTCTTACCTGTCAAGCTCACTATTATGGTCACGTGCAAGGAGTAAGAGCCACCAGGTGCTCATTCCCCCGCTTGGGATCAGACCCTTCACAGCAGCACAGTCCCTCTTACATAGTATCAGTACATTAAATGCCTTCTTTTGTCCCTTCACCTTCATCTACAAATACAACCCCCTCCTCCCTCCAAGGCCCAGAGCCTCTATCTACCCTCTACCACCCCCAACAGGGTAACAGGAGAACACGGGGGCCTGCGTCTCCACCTCCTCTCCTTAGTGCTGGTCCCTATTCCCAGTTCCTGCTGGAATTACCGACTGTTCTCAAAGCCGTCAGCATGCTTGATACCAGCTGCCCATCCCCTGCATTTCAGCATTCGTCCAGACAGTTCTAAACTTTAAGCATTCTCAACTGTCAGCCTGTTTGGGATGCGTTAAAAAAAAACCCCATAGATTGGGAGGCTTAAACAACAAACACTCATTTCTCACGGTTCTGGAGGCTGGCAAGTCCAAGATCAAGATGGGCGTGTGACAGTTTGCTTCCTGACCTGAAGAGGTCTGTCTGCTGCACCCTCCCACGTTAGAAAACAGAGAAGCAAGCTCTCCTGGGACTTTTATAAGGGCACTAATCTCTTTCATGATGGCGCCGCCTTCCCCACCTCAGCTAATTCCAATTACCTCCCAAAAGCCCCACCTCCTAGTACCTTCACACTGAGGGGCGGGCTGGGTTCCAACATACGCATTCTGAGGGAACACAAACATTTCGTCCACTTCAAAGAACCCTCCTCAACATGCGGTCATCCATCCTGTAGCCAGTTTCTTCAAAACAACTTTTCTATCTCCCTGTCTTCTTCCATCCCCATATCCACCACTACTGAAGCCCAGTCACCATTTTACTCCTTACCTTCCTCGTAGAGGTTTAATTGATGCCTCTCCCCCAGTGCTCTCCTCACTCCAAATAGCCTGCAAAACAGCATTGTCAGGCAGTTCTTCCTAAAACTCTGCTTCATGCATACCAGCTTCCCACTTCACCCAGCTGTTGTTTAGATGTAAATGTTCGAATCCTTACCCTAAGCCACCAAGGCACTCCTCAGTCTGACCCAGCCTTCCTTTCCACACTCCATCCCAGATCTCTACTCTCTCACACAAATACTCCCTATGCCAGTCTGTTACTGCTGTAACAAATTACCACAAACTTAATGGCTTAAAACAGCACAGATTTATCATTTTACCATTCTGTAGATCAGAGGTCCAACACAGTTCTCACTGAGCTAAAATCAAGGTATCAGCAGAGATGCATACCTTCTGGAGGCTCTGGGAGAAAAGTTGCCTAGGTTTTTCCAGCCTTTCCTTCTCTTTTTCTACTTCTATTCCTTGGCTTTGCCCCCCCCCCTTCATCCTCATAGAACCTTGCATCTCTCTGAGCATTCTTCCCTACCTCTGTCTCAAAACTCAGCTGGGAGACATTCTCTGCTTTTAAGGATTTCTATGATTAGATTGGTCCCACCTGGACAATCCAGGATGCTCTTCCCATATCTCCATTTCAGGACTCTTAACAACATCTGCGAAGTCCCTTTTGGCATGTAGAGGACATTTTCACAGGTGGCTACCTTGGGAGGAGGTTAGCAGAGAGCATTCTTCTGCCTACCACACTCCTCTCATTCAAACCCATCTCCTAATCTAACCATGCCACGTATGCTACTGCATTGGCTTATGTCCTCCTTTCCACTTGACCATCTTGCCCCTCACCACATCCTTTGTTCACCACACCAGGTTTTCATAATCACATTCTTCTCTAAACCGAACATATATTCTGCATCCGATGCCTGATTGTATTTCTCATTGTATATACACACATGCACTCACATCTACACCTCCCTGTCCACCTCTTTACCTAGGATCTCCTGAAGGAATCGGTTCCATGATGATAGTGATAGCAATGACTCAAGGACTTTGATAAAGAAGAAATCATTGCAAAGCTGCCACAGAAATAGGCTGAGAACAAAATAACTGCTCTAATGTTTATGGAATCTAATAGTTCTTTTTTTATTTTACATCACTGTATCTCAGGTTTTAATGTGAATTTTCTTTAACCACGAGCAAAGATACTACTTTAGGAAAAAAACCAAAGGGAATTTCTATCTTCTAACAAATTGTCTACTAGTCTTTTAAACACATGATGCGGGCGCCTGGGTGGCTCAGTGGGTTAAAGCCTCTGCCTTCGGCTCAGGTCATGATCTCAGTGTCCTGGGATCGAGGCCCGCATTGGACTCTGCTCAGCAGGGAGCCTGCTTCCTCCTTTCTCTCTGCCTGCCTCTCTGCCTACTTGTAATCTCTCTGTCAAATAAATAAATAAAATCTTTAAAAAATAAATAAATAAACACATGATGCTTTAGCACTGTGCAACAAATAAATAGGATTTATATAATCTCACCAGGTGTCATGAATATAGAAAGACGAAGGGAGAAAACCAAAAAGCCATTCATAAGTGTGAATTTGAACTTCATATTGCTCACAGGAGAAATCATTATCCAAGGTGAGGATCACATCAACGTAATGCCTGAGTGTGAGGAGAAAGCTGATTTCCCTACTCATATAATTACGCTGCTAATTTCTTAGGTGCTAAAACAGTTTCCTCATTGTATTTGTTCCTAATAAGTATGGAACAGTTTAGACTTTACAAAATCAGACTAAATATATCCCCATACTGCCAGATCACTGGGCTTAATTTCCCCCATAGGAAGGACATGATTATACTCCTAGAAAAATTCTTCCTGAGAATAATAGGCTTGTAGAAGGTAAGATCCCCACAGCGGAGGGCTAGAGAAGAGCTGGAGGGTAGTGGAAATGGAGTAAGTCTGAGTTGAGGCACTGCTGCCCTAGAAGGCAAAGATACCGCGGATATCCTTAAAGATATGACATTCACCCAGAAGTTCAATGATGAGGGAGCATGTGAACAATAGACTAAGACACAGCTGCATAAGTATCACCACAAGTCAATAGAATATGTTTCAACATTTGGACAATAGCCCACTGATCTTTGAAAGTGCAGTACTAGCAATAAGAATGAAGCCTGAGAGAACTTAGAACTACGATAGAATAAACCATTCTAAATCTGTTGGACTCCTTAACAACGTGCAGAAGCTGAGCTAGGTGTCTTCTACAGATCTCCCTTAATGCAGGGCTCGCGCCTACAAAGTCAAAAGCTAGCTTTTTCAGGAGGGAGAGGGAACAAATCAAGATTCCTGACCTGGTGAGGTTTACCAGCTGGCAGGAAAGATCAGATAAGTACACATAGCCAAATATGAATAAATGTGATAAGAGTTATGAAGTGTGAGTGGAGCATGGAAGAAAAAAATTCCTTTAACCTGGGATCTGGAAATCTTTTTTGGAAAATGTGGTTTTGGGGGTGGATCTTAAGGAATGGGTGAGTTTTGGCAGAATGGGATGTAAGAAAGGAAATTCCAAAAACTGATTCCAAAATTCATATAGAAATGTAAAGGACCTAAATAGCTACAACAACTTCAAACAAGAAGACCAAAGTTGGAGAACTTACACTACCTGATTTCCACACTAATTATAAAGCTACAATAATCGAGTAATCAGGAAGTATGATTTAGCATAAAATAGGCAAATAGAACAATGCAACTGAATAGATGCTCCGGAAATAAGCCAACACATGTACATGGACAACTGATTTTTAATAAAAGTGCAAAGGCAACTCACTAAGAAAGGTTCTTTTCAACAAATAGTGCTGGAACAATTATATATCTTAATACAAAATATAAAAATAAAAGTGAACTTTGATCCATACCTCACAACATACACAAAAATGAACTCAAAATGGATCACAGACCTTAATACAAACCTTCAAACTATAAAACTTACAGAAAATAAGATTAAATATTTATGACCTTAAGTTTGGTGACGATTTCTTTGACACAACACCAAAACTATGACCTGTATTAAAAAGAATTGACAAATTGGATGGTATCATAATAAGGAACTTCTGCTCCTCTAAGACACTATTAAACAAATGAAAAAGACAAACTATAGGCTGAGAGAAACTATTTGCAGATCATACAGCTGATAAAGGATTTATATTCATAATAAGGAACTCTCAAAAGTCAATAATGAAACACCTCCAATAAGACAATGAGCCAAAGACATAAGAGACTTTACCAAAGATAGAAGTTTTCAGATGACACAAATAAATAGGAAACTTGAAGCCAGAATGGTAAGCTTGTGAGCTAATGCCACAGCACCGCGGGGGACAGGATTTAAATCTGTGTCACGAAGTGAGTTAAAATATCCATTCAGAAAAAAGGGGTTCATATTAGATGTAGAGACCCCCCTCCCCACTTTACTGAGACCCTTCACTGAAAGGGAGACAAGGAACTCCATACACTGACAGAGGAAGCGGATGAAGAACTGGTTCTATCAGGGTAAGAACTCAGAAAGAACAACAAACAACAAAGGCTCCCTGAAAACATCTGAACTCCAAGCTTGTGCTTCATGTGGAGGTGGGATCCAAATTCATACTCCATTTTAGAGGCAAAAATCCCCAAGCAAAAATTCAAAAATAACATAATTCCAGATTGATCAAATCATTGGGGCTTAAGGATAAGCGACACAAACACAAACTTGTTCTCTAGGGGAATTTTTATAAAACCAGGGTGCATGGGACAATCAAAGGAAAAAAGTAATACTTCCTGTAAGGAAGCTGATGCAACTACACACACACACACACACACACACAGAACAGCTGGAAACAATTGGCAGCAAGAAGTAGCAAACCCAAAAAACCCCAGGATGATTAGTATTCCAGAGCCTAAAATTACGAAACAATCTATAGGAGACCATAAAATGAGTATGGCTAAATCATTTTTTTAAAATACAGGTATATATATATCTGTGTGTATATATATATGTATATGTATGTGTGTGTGTGTGTATATATATATATATATATATATATATATCTTAGCAAATGTAATTAAACAATCAGGACCTCATGAGAAAAGAACAGATCAATTTTTTTTTTTGAAAGAGCCAAAGAGGGGCACCTGGGTGGCTCAGTCAGTTAAGCATCTGCTTTCAGCTCAGGTCATGATCCCAGGGTCCTGGGATGGAGCCCCGCATCTTGATACATAAATTTAATTCAGTGAGTGGTTAAACAACAGACTTTAACTTTCAGTATCAATATGTTCATTAAAATTCAAGAATAATCTTTAAAATACTTTAAATAATATACAAATAAATGAGTGAATGAATATGTAAATAAAATACTTGTTTAAAAAGAGAGTAAAAGCAAGTACACTGGAATTAAAATTTAAAAAGGAGAGAGAATAAAAGCAAATGACCCACGATGGAACATGCAGGATAGGCCAATCACTATTTTAAGTGCTTTCCATGTTTTATCACTTAATGCTCACAAAGCTTTAGGTGGATGTTATCCCTTTTTGTATATGAGCAGACAGGCTCAAAGGGGTTAGGTACCCTGGTTATGACTTCACAGTTAGCAAGCAATGGAACCAAGCCCAAAAAGACTATTTCTAGACCCCATGCTCTTGACCACAGCTGCACGAGATAAAGCAAGAGAGGGAAAATAGCAGAGCAAAGCAATAGAAATCACAAAATAAGATGCTAAAAAAAACATCATCAGTAATCACAACACGTTTAGATGGAGGAACCATGCAAGTTAAAAGATAGATTTACAGATTTCATTCACTTGCTTGAAACAAAGCAAAACTGAAATTGAAAACAGATTGAAGTTAAAAAGAATGCATAAAGAAGTCAAAAGTTAGAGACAGAAAAAAATCAAACAGATAAATACTAACCAACAGAAAAGAGACCATTCAAGCCTTCCACGGGTCCTCAATTTCTTGGAACCCAGTTTGGTCCTCCGCTTGGCAGCTCTGTGTCTGAACAACATACGGGATCACCCAGAAATTTAGTTCTTCCGCCTGTAAAACAGGTCCAAGGAACAGTCCCTCCCTCCCACCGGCCAATTTTTATGGACTGCCTGCTGTGTTTCAGGCACTGGTTTAGCCCTTGCGGAGCCTATGTCGTAGCAGGAGGAGCACAGAGGAAACCACAGACATAATAATCATACAAATTGTATAGTACCTAGGTGGTAAGTACTATAGTGAAAGAAAAACAGAGTGATCAGGGAGATGGGGGTGCTGGACAGGAATAAGGAGCATACGGTGCCCAGTCTGGAAGGGTGGCCAGCGTTGGTCTCATTCAGAACATTGAGGAGGGGGCTGTTACTTTGCTGGGACATCAGCAAAGTACTACAAGCGGGTGACTTCAACACCAGAGATTCGTCGTCTCTGGGTCCTGAGGCTGTAAGTCTGAGATCAGGTGGCAGGGAGCTTGCTTCCTTCTGAAGGCTGTGAGGGGGAGTCTGTTCCAGGCCTCTCTCCTTGGCTTCTATTCTCCCAGTTTCTCTTCATGTTGTCTTCCTCCTTTGCATGTCTCTGTGTCTGAATGTTCTCATTTTATAAGGACACAAGTCATAATGGGTGGGAGCCCAGCCTCATGACCTCATCTTAACGGATTACATCTGCAACAACCCCATTTCCAAATAAGGTCACCCTCCCAAGTTTGGGGGGTTAGGACTTCAACCTGTGAACTTAGCAGGTTAGGGGGGAGTTCAATTTGACCCACAGCAGGGGACGTTGGAGAAAAAACTTTCAAGAGATATGGGAGTAGGCCAAGTGGATATCTAGAGGGAGAATGTTCCAGATAGAGAGACTGGCTAGGGCAACAGGCCCCCTGGTTACAGATGAATGTCTAATGTCTTCAAGGGAGACCAGTGTGGCTGGAGCAGGATGAGTCAGGGGAGGAACAGTGGATGAGATCAGATCAGCCGGGGGACAGGGGAGGAAAGCTTTGAGGTCACTGTAAGGACTCTAGCCTCTTTGCTAAGTGAAATTGAAAGTCATTGCAGGGTTTTGAGCAGAGAAGTAACCTGATTTAACTTATATTTAACAGGATCAAAAATTTAAGCCTCTGTGTTGAGCGTTCTCATAGGAGTGTTACAAGAACTAAGTTAGCAGAGACGCTGCTTAGTGCCCAAAAGATGTCATCCGTTACTGTTTATAAGGGTGCTGGTAGTGCCCCACCCAGATTCCTTCACTAGCCCATGTGTCATTGCCAGCCGCTGGGGGGTTGGCCCACTTGAGCTCCCTTCTCTAGAGAATTGCCCTTGGTCAAAGCAAAAGCCACCTGCCCCTGAACAGCTAAAATTGAGTTATGAAAGGTCATGTCCTTGCCTCAAGAGGGAATGATTCTGTGGTGCAATTTGTCTCCTGTCTGATATAAAGAATACATGTGAGATGTTGAAAAGGCTCACGGTGTGCTTGAGAATATTACAGCTGCTGAAACACTGCCAACTTGGGCTTTAAGGGACAGAGAGAAGACAAGATGAAAGAAGGCTGTCAGACCCCCAAAATTCTACACACAGGAAATGGGTAGATAAACTACTCAATTACATTCAAGAAAAGGAAGGATAATACAAGGGCAGAGCTGCGGGTGCAGAGGGCAAAGCTGTGAGCCACAGAGGATGATTCCCAGGACTTGCAACCGAATGGAGTTAGCCCAGCTGAATTTCAAAATTGCTTGGGACTGGTGACTCCTCTTTTCCCTTCTAGTTTCTCCCTTTTTGAACAGTGATGTCTATAACTGGTATGCTGGGCTTGTCCCACCATTGCATTTTGGGAACAAATCATTTATTCTCTAGCTTTACAGGTCCACAATTTTTCTTCAAGATGGATCATACCGAGGGTCTCACCCATACCTGACTTAGATGATTAAGATGATGAGATCGGGGGGCACCTGGGTGGTGCAGTCAGTTAAGCATCTACCTCTTGGCTCAGCGCAGGTCATAATCTCAGGGTCCTGAGACTGAATCCTTCACTGGGCTCTGTGTGTGCGCAGCACAGAATCTGCTTGAGATTCTCTCTTCCTCTTGCTCTGTTCCTCCTGTTTGTGCTCTCTTTCTTAAATAGATAGAAATAAATATTTTTTTAAAAGGATGATAAGATTAGGACTTTTGAACTAATAAGATTTAGACTGTATACTGGACTCTGAGTTGATGTGTAGTAACTGAGACATGGGAGGCACCAGGCTGAAGGGAATGTATTTTGCATGGGAGATGCACATGAATCTTTGGGGCCAAAAGGAAGACTGTAGTAGGTTAATGGTCCCCCAAATACGTTCATGTCCTAATCCCTGAATTTGTGAATATACTACCTTACATGACCACAGGGATTTTGTAGATGTGATTAAGATTCTCAGGATGGGAGATTATCATGGGTAATCCAATGTAATCATAAGGGTCCTTATAGGAGAGTGGCAGGATAGTCAGAGAAAAAAGTGTAAAGTATAAGTGGAGAAGGCAGTGATACAAGGCCAGAAGCCAAAGTGTTAGCAGCCTCGGAATGCTGGAAAAGGCAAGGAAGTGGATTTTTCCCTAAAGCCTTCAGGTGGAACACGGCCCTGATGACACCGGATTTTAGCCCACTGACTCTGATTTTGGACTGCTGTGCTCTGGAACTATAAGGGAACAAGCTAAGTTTATGGTACTTAGCTACAGCAGCAATAGGAAATAAATTCAGGAATCAATATGAACATGAAGCCCATGCTGCCCACTGTGCTTTTGTGAAGTTTTTTGTCTCTGAGCTGGGAATCTCATGTCTTTTGCTGTTTTCACCAAACAGGGCCAGGCTAACTCAATAGCTTGTAGGAGGGGTTCAATCTCACACCCTTCATAGTTCTTGGCATTCAGTTAATAAAAATGATGGTATGGTCATGGGTATTTTTCTACCTTCTAGGAATATTCTTCAGCCTTTTGACTGATAAATCTACTTCTAAATAAGATACCACTTAAATAGCTTTGAAGCTTAGGAAATAAGAAACAGCCCATGGTTTGTATTTGCGTGTTTAAATTATGAAAATAATATTCATATTAGTAAAAGTTAATAGAATCAGCACTCTTCAGTGCTAATAGCAAGTATCTATTTGTGAGAATGTGTTAATTACAAGAAGTATTCCACGCCTTGTTCTAATGTTTGGTGTTAGAGTCTTAAAGAATAATATTTTCCTCAAAAAATATTATGGGAAAGGGATTTCTTTAAGCAGAATAACTCCTAAATGAAATCTGATGCGTGACTCAGACCACTGGGCTCCTCGAAATGATAGAAATTAGGAAGAATTAGAAACATAGGATAATTTTTAAAGGAAATGAAAAATCTGGATGTGTGAAAACAAAGAAGCAGAGAAAATTCCTGTGCAATCGAATGCATTTATTTTTTAGCTTAAGCAAGACAGGTGGTGAAAAAATTCATAATGAAAATGCCATCCAGAAATCAGCAGCTGGCTGTGCATGCAACCGTGTATGCAAAACCAAGTTTTCCCCAATACCAGTGTGCAGATGGGATTCCTTTGTGAAATTAACTCTGTGTTGCACCAGGTCACTGCGCATATCTGTTGCTGGGGAATTTACAACCCATTTACCACCTCAGCTGACAACCTTCCTTACATTTCTGGGGACAGGAATGCCATGCAATGTACCATGGATTGGTACTCACTCTAGGAGAGGAGGGGCAAGGCTGTCATCCCTAGGGTTTAGCATGCGTGGCCGGAGATTCTCAAAAGAGCTAATTCAGTACAACCAACAGAAATGTTGGCCATAGTGACTGAGATGAGTCTTCTGACTTCCCCATAGAGGCTTGGCCCCCTAACAAAAGCTGGGCTCAGTTAAGGGTTGAGTGGAAGGTACAGACATGGGGGATCCTATAAGAGATAGGAGACACTGCCCTAGTTTACCCCAGCCTCTTCTGGATGCAGTTTCAAATTCACAAAATATTAGAGCTGGGATGAATCACCCACTCCAGATTCTTCACATTACAGTTAACCATGTGGCAGCCCAGAGAGGTAAAGCAACTTGCTAAAGGTAGAGCATGGTAGTGGCAGGACCAGACTGGAACGCAGTATGCTAACCCCCACTCAAGAACACTGACACTGAGTCTGTAACCAAATTCTTCAACAACAAGGACGATGAGACTGTGTGAATACTTTATTCCCCAAGAAGCCTGAACTGTGTTGAAAGGCACAGAAACTCAGCTTATTCAGCTCTTTTCTGAGGGGGCTCTCTTCTCTCTTTCTGTCTCTGTCTCTCATAACCCTCCCACCCACCCACACAAACAATTCTGGTGAATGGAGATTTCTTGCTTTACAAAGACACACCCAACATCTTCAGGAAGACACTTTACAGAGTGGTTTCTCAGTCCAGGTCTTTGTGTGAGGTCTGGGAAACTGGTTTATTTTCTAGAACAATAGGAGGTTCTGAAATCAGAAGATCATCCTCCCCAAAGGAGGAGTTCTGGTCTGTGTTCACAAAGTTGGGGATGTCAAACTTCATGAGCCTGTTCAGCTCCTCCTCTGGCCTCCCGTTGCTTCTAATGGCTTCCTGGAGTTGAACACTGCTGTCAAGGGCTGTGGTCTGTTGACGAGCTTTAGCCCTATCCAAGTGTTCCATTTCATTGATGTAGCAATGAAAGAGAGACCTGGATTCCTCATTGCCCTGTCGAGAAAACACCTTATCTGGCTCCATTGGTCTTCCAAAGTCTGACACAAAGCTATTCATTCTGAATCTCTTCTCTGAAGATTCTGCATTGCTGTAAGGAGAAGGAAAAGACAAGACTGCTAACACACCATCTCGGTCACCTGCAGAAATCATGGTTCTGGGGGGTGCCTGGGTGGCTTAGTAGGTTAAGTGTCCGGCTCTTGGTTTCAGCTCTGGTCATGATCCCAGGGTCCTGAGATCAAGCCCTGCCATCAGGTTCCACACTCAGTGTGGAGTCATCTTGAGATTCTCTCTCTCTCTCTCTCTCTCTCTCTCCCCTGTGCACACATGAACTCTCTTTCTCTCTTTCAAATGAATAATCTCCCTCTCTCTCTCCCCTGTGCACACATGAACTCTCTTTCTCTCTTTCAAATGAATAATCTCCTAGACAGTTTCCTTCCATTCAATTTCTATCCTCTTTAGGTAACACTGCCTTGATTTCGATTTCTATTGATAAGCTTTGCCTATTCTTGAACTTCCAGTCAATTTCCACCTCCTATAGGTAATGTTTTGATTTTTATCACCACAGGCTAGTTTAGCCTGCTTTTGAAATTCATACAAATTCATACAATATATAGCCTTTGTGCCTGGATTCTTTTGCTCAGTGTAATGTTTTTTTTGAGATCCATCCATGTTATTGCATATAACAATAGTTTGTCCTTCTTGCTTAGTGATATCTCATCATATAAATATGCTACAATTTATTTGTTCTATTAAAGTGCATTTGGGTTATTGATAGTTTGGCACTGTTGTGATTAGAGCTGTTAAGAACATTCTGGGTAAGTCTCTTTGTGGATATACATTCTTATTGCTCTTGAGTAAATACCTAAGAGTAGAATCGTTGGGTCACATAGTAGATCTGTGCTTGACTTTTTATGAAACTGCAGTTTTCCAAAAGTGGTTCTGCCATTTTACACCCTCACCACAAAGTATGAGAGTTCCAGTTACTCCACATCCTTGTCAACATTTGATGTTGTCAGTCTTTTCAAATTAGTCACGCTAGTGGGAGAGAAATGGGCATCTTGTCAGGATTTCAATGTGCATTTCTCTGGTACCTAGCAATGTTGAGCACCTCTGCCTGTGTTTGTTGGCTATTGGTTTATCTTCTTTTGTGAAGTTTCTGCATGAGCTTTTGCACATTTTTAAAACTGGATTGTTTATTTTTGTTACTGATTTGTGATAGTTTCATAACACATTTTGAATATAAGCCCTTTGTCAAATGTATTGCAAACATTTTCTCTTGATCTGTGACTTGCATTTTCATTTTTAAGATGTCTTTTGATGAGCAGCAGCTTTAAATTTCAGTTAAGTTCAAGTTACTAATTTTTTTATTTTATATTTAGTGCTTTTTATATCATTTCTAAGAAATAACTGCCTACTCTAAATCCATGACAATATTCTCCTATGCTTTCTTCTAGAAGTAGGCTGTCCAATACAATAGCCACTAGCCACAGGGGACTATTTAAATTTAAATTAAGTAAAGGTCAGTAAAATTTAAAATTCGGTATCTCCATTACATTACCCACATTTCAAGTGCTCAGTAGCTACATGTGGCCAGGGGTTAGCTAATTGGACAGCACAGAGAACAGTTACAACATCATAAAAGTTCTCTCGGACGGAGCTCTTCTAGGAACTTTTACTGTGGGCACATGATCCATGTTGAGATAGGGATCAAGGTTCATTTTTAAATTTATCTAGTTGAACCACCACTGTTGTTTAAAAGACTTCCCTTTCAATTGACCTTAGACACAGCAATAGACATTAAGAAAAAAATTCCATTCATAATAACATCAAAAAAATAGAATACAGGCATACCTCATTTTACTGCCTTTCACTTCATTGCCCTTCATAGGTACTGTGTTTTTTACAAATTGAAGGTTTGTGGCAACCCTGTGTTTGAAAGGTCTATCAGCCCCATTTTTCCAGCAGCATGTGCTCACTTTGTGTCTCATTTCAGTGATTCTCACAATAGTTCAAACTTTTCATTATTATTTTTATATTTGTTATGGTGATCTGTGATCAGTAATCTTTAATGTTACTCTCCTAATTGGTTTTGGGGCACCATGAACTGTGTCCACATAGGATGGCAAACTCAATTGATACATGTTGTGTCCTGACTGCTTCACTGACCAGCCTTCCCTATATCTCTCCCTTTCCTTGGGCCTCCCTATTTCCTGAGACACAACAATATTGGAACTGTGCCAATTAATAACCCTACAGTGACCCTAAGTGTAAGTGAAAGGAAGAGTTACATGTCTCTCACTTTCAATCAAAAGCTAAAAATGCTTAAGCAAACTGAGGAAGGCATGCCAAAAACCAAGATAGACCAAAAGCTAATCCTTTTGTGTCAAACAGTTAACCAGGTTGTGAAGGCAAAGGAAAAAGTTCTTGAAGGAAATTAAAAGCGGTGCTTCAGTGAAAGCACCAATGCTAAGAAAGTAAAACAGCCATACTGCCAATCTGGAAGAAGTTTTAAGGCTCTGGAGAGATGATCAAACCAGACACAATACTCCCCCTTCAACCAAAGCCTAATTCAGAGCAAGGCCCTAACTCTCTTCAATTCTATGAAGGCTGAGAGAGGTGAAGAGGCTGCAGAAGGAAAGTCTGAAGTCAGCAGAGGTTGGCTCATGAGGTTTAAGGAAAAAGAGCCATCTCCCAAACATCAAAGTGCAAGGTGAAGTGGCAGGTGCTGATGTAAAAGCTGCAGCAAGTTATCCCAAGGATCTAACTGAGATCATTAATGCAGGCAGCTACACTAAACAACAGATTTTTGGTGCAGACGAAACAGACTTCTCTTGGAAGAAGATGCCATCTAGGACTTTAATAGTTAGAGAAGAGAGGTCAATGCCTGCCTTCAAAGGACTGACTGACTCTCTTGTTAGGGGCTAATGCAGCTGGTGACTTGAAATTGAAGTCACTGTCATGCACCATTCTGAAAATCCTGTGGCACTAAGGAATTTATGCTGAATCTACTCTGCCTGTTCTCTATAAATGGAACAACAAAGCCTAGATGACAGCACATCTCTTTACAACATGGTTACTGAATATCTTAAGCTCATTGTTGAGACCTACTGCTCAAAATAAAGATTCCTTTCCAAATAATACTGCTCATTGATAATGTACTTGGTCACCCAAGAACTCTGATGGAGATGTACAAAAACAAAATTCATGTCATTTTCATGTCTGCTAATACAATATCCATTCTGCAGCCCCTGAATCGGGAGAAACTTTGACTTTCAAGTCTTACTTTTTAAGAAATACATGTCATAAGGCTATTGCTGTGACAGATAGTGATTCCTTTGGTGGATCTAGGCAAAGACAAGTCAAAATCTCCTGGAAAGGATTCACCATTCTAGATGCCACTAAAAACATTCATGATTTATGAAAAGAGGTAAAAAAAAAAATCAACAGGAACAGGAGTTTGGGAGAAGCTGATTCCAATGCTCATGAATGACTTTGAGAGCTTCAAGATTTCAGTGGAGGAATTAACTGTAGATGTGGTGGAAACAGCAGGAGAGCCGGAATAGAAGTGGAGCCTGAAGATGGGACTGGTGATCCAAACTTGAAAGGATGAGGAACTGCTTATGATTGAGCAAAGAAAGTGGATTCTTGAGATGGTGTTGACTCCTGGTAAAGATGCTATATAGATTGTTGAAATGACAACAAAGGATTTAGAATATTACATAAGCTCAATTGAAAAAACAGCAGCAGGGTTTGAGAGGACAGACTCTGATTTTGAAAGAAGTTCTACTGTACATAAAATGCTATCAAACAGCATGAATGCTAGGAGGCCTGGGTGTCTCAGTCAGTTAAGAGTCTGCCTTCAGCTCAGGTCATGTTCCAAGCATCCTGGGATGAAGTCCCGCATGGGGCTCCTTGCTCATCTGGGGGCCTGCTTCTCCCTCTGCCTGTAGCTCCCCCTGCTTGTGCATGCTCTCTCTCTCTCTCTCTGACAAATAAATAAATAAAATCTTAAGACAAAACAAAACAAAACCAGCATGAATGCTACAGAAAAGCATTGTGAAAGGAAGAGTTGATCAATGAGGCAAAGTTCATGTTTACTTTAAGAAATTCCCCAGCCACCCCCACTTCAACAACCACCACTCTGATCAGTCAGCAACCATCAACACTGAAGCAAGACCCTCCACCAGCAAGAAGATTACTTGCTAAAAGTGCAGATGACAGTATTTTTTTGCAATAAATTACTTTTAAATTAAAGTATGTACATTTAATTTTTAGACATAATGCTATTACAGACCTAATAGGCTATAGTACAATGTAAACATAATTTTATATGCACTATGAAACCAAAAAATTCATTTGACTCACTTTATTACAGTATTTGCTTCATTGCAGTGGTCTGGAACCAAACCTAGACTATCTAGAGGGTATGATTGTGCTTAGGAAAAAAATTAACAAAGGATATGCAAGACCTATACACTGAAAATTTTAAAACACTGCAAATGGAATTAAGGAAGACCTTAGTATATGGAAAAATAAATCATGCCTGTAATTGGAAGACTTCAAGTGGAAAGCCATAAAACCACAGACATAAATTAATGAAGTTTCCCCCTTTCAAGGGCCAAAAGCCCTTCCGTTTTTGTCTGCCAATATTTATTCTCCAATGCCTTCCAATATTCATACTTTACATTTTGTCTAAATTTTACAAAGGTTAGCTGCAAGGTAATTTAAAGCAAGCTACTCTGCCATTATTGGAACTGGAACCCATATACCTATCACCTCTTGGTCCTTCATGAATTATATATGGTGCCACATCCTTCTAGCAGTCTTCCCAGACTCCTCCAGTCTGAGTTAGAATGTTCTCCTCGAGGACTGGATGCTTCTCTCCATTTGTCTTCTCACTCTGTATTACACCAATTTCTTGTCTGGCTCCCTCATTAAGATTATGATCTCTCAAGGGCAGGTATTGCATATCTCTTGCCTATGCTCCAAGTACTCAGCACACTATTAGTCATATAATAGCTGCTCAATAAATTTCTCTTAAATGAATGAATGATGAAGAGATCTTGAAACTAAATCAACCTCTGCCTTGGCAAGAGGCCTCTTCTATAGTTCTTACAGGGCCAGAAATTAATTCAAGGGCAGCATACCCAGCTCAGTAAGAGCAAGTGAGCCTTAATAAGAGATGGCCTATTAAAAGGGAGATCCTGCATGTTGACTCTAGATTGAGAGATACAGAAGGTCCCACAAAGTAGTCACATCCAGGTCTGCCCTGCACCCACTTTCGGTGAAGGGAAACACCCTGTCTCTGTCCCCTACAATGCTCCATATATCCTCAAGTTCTGGTCCATAGTCTTCCATGGGGTCTTCCCACATAGGTCCTTGGAACTCATATACCATAGAACTACTAAAAATGGGCATCTTGCACTTTCTACAACTGGCCAGGCTTGGACGCTACAAGGGCTCAAGTTCCATGGGGAAGACTTCCTGCCCCTTATTGTTAAGAACGGCTTCAAGGAAAGCCAGTGAAAATACTGCCTCTCAGCAGTTCCCCATTTTTTAATGCAGCCTCACCCTTATGAGTGACACCCAAAAATATTCTAATGTATGTAATGAAGTGAATATCAAAGGATTCTCACTAATTAGGCAGGGGTAGTTTGCAGCTGGATGTGTCTTAAATTCGTTTTTAGGAAAGAAACACGTGCCATATTGTTAAGGATATCTCTCCAGCCTGTGGTCTGGGAACTGCTCCATGGGTTGTTATTCTCCCAAAGAGAAGAGAGCTAATTCTGACTTTCTCATCCTCTCAAATTCAGCTGGCACAGGGAAAAACAATGCTCTACGGGACCTGTTAGATCAGTTAAGAGAGTTTAAAGTCAACTCGATCTCCTACAACTTTGGTACACTGGGGAAAATAAAAAACTACAAGGGTCAACTATCTTAAATTCTACCTTGATTCAAATTACAGTTAAAGCCAAAAGCCAGAAGCTTCAAAAAAAAGCTGAAACACAGAAAGAATGAGAAACTTCAAGATGTTTACTAGACTAGTAATTAATACTATGTCATAAGCTATCACAAAGAAGAGAGAATACTGAAGAATATTTGTGCTATAGGCCGAACGTCTGTGTCCCTCCAAAACTGCTATGTTGAAATCTACTCCCTCCTGTGATGGTGTTAGGAGGTGGAGTCTTTGGAAAAGGAGATTTAACCTTAATGAATAGGATTAGTGCTCTTATAAAGAGACCCCAGCAAGATCCCTCGCTCCTTCCTTTATGTGAAGACACAGTGAAAAGTCTACCATCTATGAGCCAGATACAGAATATGCCAGCACCTTCATCTTGAACTTCCCAGCCTCTAAAAACCATAACAGATTTCTGTTACTTATAAGCCTTCTGGTCTACAGTACTCTTCTATAGCAGCCTGAACAAACCAAAACAATTTGTCAGAAAATTTAGAATCACCAATAATTTTAGCATTTTTAATTGTTTTTGTTCCATTCCTACCTATTCTAGATCTTGTCATCATGAAATTGATGATCTAGCTAGTGTGTTCAAGATAAGTTCTCCTGTGTCATCTTAATTTTTTAAAAATTACAATAGTTTATTCTTTTAGGAAACTTAGCCTTGAAATCATATTTCGTTTCTTTGTTTTAAGAGTTTGTTATTCCTCATTTTCATCTTGTAAGAAATACGACTGGGACTTAACCCATTTGTTGCAACCTTACTGAACTCCACCAGCCAGAATAAAAAGACTGTTCAGACTGTTCTGATTCTTGGTTTTTTTCCTTCTTCTCCCCATGAGTTGTGTCAAGTATTCTCTGTCCCTGGGGAATTTTCTATACCTAAACAGAGAGACTCCAACACCCAGTTCTTTGGCACCTGCACTGATCTGCATTACTCCTATGATACTCCCCAGCTCACAAACTTTCACCAACTCCCCAGACTCTCTGCCTGACAGCTGAGGCTCCCCACCCTGGAATCAGGCAGTCTTTCTGGTATGCTCTCCCACCGGGCCCCTGGTTAACCCTACGGTCCAGCCACATGGCACTTGACCATCCCCAGATGCACTCAGGACTGTCCCTCTCTCTGCTTTGCTTGTGCTGTTCCTCCTGCCTGATGGGCCCTCCTCCCCTCTCTATCCGTCAAAGTCAAATTCTTCCTCACTGTCCAACGGAAATGTCACTGTCTCTAGGGAGACTCTCTGATGTCCCAGTGGGAAGGTACCTGGTCCCTTCTCTCCTGATGTACTTCACTGACAAGATGCATCTCTTCCTGCCTCATGCCAGAGCTATTTACGCACAGCCCTTCTTCTCCTCTACACCGCTATGCTGTATTTTATCCATCTTTGCATCTCCTGAAGGGCCTTGCAGTCATTAGAGCCTCAATGAGTGTACTGAACAGCCGTGTCTGCGAGTGGTCCAAAGCCTTGGTTTCCATGAGAGGCACAGTCACTCCCAATGTTAATAACCACAGTGCTCCTTCCTCTGTGACTCAAAAGATAAATCAGGTCAGGTGGACAGAATCTCTCACCTCCATTTGGAGAAGGAAAACACCTGTCATGCTCTTGGTTGTTCCTTTAGGGATTTTTTCAGGTTTATTACATTTTTTTACAAATGAAGCATTTGCTGCTGTGCTGAGTCTTAGCACGCCCACGACTGTCTTCAGGTTTGCCCTGCTCGTGAAAAGCGGTGGGCAGTCCGGACTTCCAGAAGTCTTTCCCAGTGGTCTTTTACAGATGTCTTAAGCTAAACAATGACCTACTAAGAGTGAAATCTCTGTGATCAACAACTAATGAAAAGATAATAATAACCACTAATTTCTATGGAGATGTGCTGAAAGCTTTTTCTCATGTAACAAGCCCTGGAAATGCCAACCCTTCTGTCTGGGTGTGGACATGCCTTTTGGTGGCTACAGTTGCTGGTTCTCACTTACTAGGAAGATGTCAGTCTCCCTGGGGCAAGAAAGAGTTCACTAATTACAACAACCCTCCGCACGGTCCTGGGCAAGCCACAGCTGTGTACTCAGTAAGCTCCACTTAACTGATGAGAAATTAAAAGTAACTGAATCTGATACATGACATAGATCTTCTTCCTGTTGATGGTGGCAGACCTCTCAAAACATCAGGGCTTCCTCAGGAATACACACTATGTCTGCACTTTGCCAGCTAGTTCCTGTGGCCCTTGGTCATTATCAAAAACATTGAGCACTGACATTTTCTTGCTATTAGCTTTTAGGTGCACGGTACCCATCCTTTAGCGAGTGCCATATTCGGGTAAATTGCAATTCAAGGTAAAATGTAATTTCCGTTTTTCTAAGGTCACAAGCAATTCTGCACTCACGCCTAAATGAAGAATATCCCCACCTGGACAAGGTGCACTTAGCAAAGGCTACCAAAGGAGGGTATTTGAGGCATATGTTATCTGGGGTTTGAAAGTTTTTTAAGGAAGTCCAAAATATTCAACATAAAAATGTGATCCAAGCCTTTTCTGTTACTCTCTCTCTCTGGCAGACTTATGATAATGGGGCTATAATGCTTTAGCAAAAAAGCACACAGAGTAAATGGTCCCTTAGCTAAGAAAGCAGGAGGAAATGGTTCTTTTATCTTCATCGTCCATAAAGGATCCAGGTAAGAGGGCATTTTCTGCCCCACCCCCTCCCCTGCACACAACAGCACATATTCCATAAGAAAAATAATCCCCATTAAAGCTGTTTCTTGGGCCTAAAAGCTTTTAAGAAAAGTGATGTCAGCTTTATAATAGTCTTTTTTCCTCTGCAGCATACTTTGCTAGTGCTCACCAGTAACTGGTTCTCTTCTTCTGGGCCCACAGATTACCTTCTCAGCCCGGGCAGTGCGTGGGTGTGGCTAATTCTGGCCAATGAGCTGTTGGGAGGAAGAGATGTGTGCCACTTCCTGGCTGAAGAACAGAAGGGCAGTTGTGAGATCTCCACAGATGCTCTTCCCTGTTACAGTAACCCAGGAGGCTGAGTGTTAGAGACAGTGCAGACACAGGTCGAGAAGCTTCTATCCACCTGTTGCTGACCCTCGGCAAACATGCAGCTAAAGTAAGAAATAACCGTGTGTTGTGTCATACTGAGATGTGAGGAGCTGTTTGTTACCGCCTCATAACCTAGTCTGATTATTATACATTCCCATTTTTCACCAAACCCATTGAGAAGGCAGTGACTCCAGAATTGAAGTTCTTATGCTAATATGATCCCAATTTGAAATCTTCAGGGAAACAACTTTTCCATTTTGTTGTGATGTCATTGGCTGTGTAGTGAATGGATCTCAACTCCTACCATCCAACACTGTTAAATGAAGGTCCAGCCAGAGACGGCAAATACATATTCTCTCTTGGGTAAACTGTGATTGATTCCTGATGGCTGCCCAGGGTGGTGTTTTGGGTTGCCTTTTTTTTTTTTTTTTTAAGATTTATTTATTTATTTTGAGAGAGCATGCACGAGCCCACTTGTGACCACAGTAGGGGAGGGGCAGACGGAGAGCAAGCATCTTGAGCAGACTCTCCGCTGAATGCAAAGCCCCACTTAGGGCTTGATCTCAGGACCCTGAGATCATGAACTGAGCCAAAATCAAGAGTTAGACACTCAACCAACTGAGCCACCCAAGTGTCCCCAAAGTGATGTTTTGAAAACAATTCTGAGGCCAAGTGTCAGCTCTGCGGGTAGATAGCGCAGCTGATTAGTGATGTCTGTTGTGGGCATGGGAACAAGGATGAGAAGCATGGGTCATGGAATCTGCCATCCTTGTGTCTTACCACCTTCAAGGAGATGCACATCCTACCCTGAAATACCGCCATGGAGAAAAAGACAGAATTAAGCAGTAGACTCAGCACTAGTCCTTTCTGAACTTGCAGACTTAATCAGGGATCTTAACCAGAGTGTTGGAGTCATATTCCAAAAGAATGCTGCCTGATATCTTACTTGAGGAAGTAACTGTTCTTTGTGACAAACCACCCAGAGAGTCTGATACATAAAGGAGGCTGAATTCAGACACATCAGTCCTTCCGACCCATTACCAAGACTCTCTACTTAGCTTCCTTTCTAAAATCATCCCACCATTTATTTGCCTGAGAGATACACCCAAGGTGAGGCTGGGGTAGAGAACTCCCAAGTGCAGATAAAATGTGAACGCTTAGGGTCTGGCTGTCCCATGGAAGCACAGGTTTCTTGTTCTTCTCCCTCCCCCTGTTTACTGAGACCCCCAGCTCTCCGCAGGACCTCCAACCAGCACGCCAGGGACGGACTAACCTTCCCTGAGTACCCCTGTGAATCCAGCCTGTGCCAGCCATTCCACAGGCATCAGCTCACTGAACCTTTACAATAATCCTAGGACGCAGATACTAATTTATTTTTACAAAAGAGGAATTTCAGGCCAAGAGAGGATAAGAATCCAGCCCAAAGTCTCAGTAAGTCAATCCAGAAATGTTTGACTCCAGAGCCCGTGTGTGGTCCAGGACATGATAGAAGGAAATGAATGTGATTGGTTGTTAGGATCTTTAGTTCTGGAGAAGGAAGAGATTAAAATTACCAAGAAGAGATCATTCCATGTAGTGGTTAATAACAGGAGCTTCAGAGTCAAAGAGGCTTTCGTTTGAGGCCCGAACCAACAGTTATTTTTACCTGTGAGACCTCAGACAAGTGATTCATTTTTCTCATCTGTAAAGTTGGAACGCCTACAGGCTTTACTTCATCTTCCTGTGAGGACTTAGTAAGATTATCCATATAAAATATAAGGGATTAGTAGACTCTAGCATATGGTAAATATTTTTTAAAAAGCTCTTATTATTTTTAATGATTTATCATTCTTTCCTCCATGCCTAATTATCACACAGGGAAGCTTAAATTGGTTGTTTTATATTAAATCTGACGTAGTGGAAAAAATAATGTCTCCTCAGAGAAAATTTCTGCCAAATAAATGTCAAATTTACTAAGATCTAAAAGCCTTTTTAACTGATCCACTTAGGGATTTTGCTTCATGTCTGTTTCTTTCTGTTTTCTATTATGATATAGTGCAACCAAATACCGTATCTTATACTGCCTCAGACTCAAAAAAGCATTTACAATGTGGCCCTGAGGGCTGATCCATTATTTTATTGAAATCAAAAAAGGTTAGACTTTCTCCTTAACCTCATTAAAAGCATAGAGTTACAATAACCAATAACCATTGTTCTCTCATCGAGATTATTCAGAACCATCATCAAAAGAAACCCCATCTAGCAGTAGGACTGAGCTGCCAATTGAAAGACTGGAAATGCAAGTTTCAGCTACCCAGGGTCACCATGACAGATTAAGGAAATGGATCAGGTAGGGCTCCAGAGAAATAAAAACAACCAGTGTGTGTGTGTGCGTGCGTCCGTGTGTGTGTGTGTGTGTGTGTGTGTATCTAACTACTGAGAGAGAGAGATTTATTTTAAAGAATTAGTTCATGTGATTGTGGAGGCCCGCAAGTCCAAAATCTGCCAGGTAAGCCGGCGGGCTGGAGCCCCAGGGAAGAGCTGCAGAGCGAGACTGTGGGCAATCTTCTGCTGGAATTCCTTTCTGCTTGAGAGACATCATTCTCTTTCAAAGGAGGCCTTCCAATGATTGGAGGAAACCTACTCACGTTATGGAGGATGATCTGTTTTCCTCAGAGTCTACTGATTTAAATGTTATCTCATGAAAAAAATAAACGTGGAAACGCTTAGAATATTATTTGATCAACTATCTGGGTATCATGGCCTCGACAAGTTAATGCATAAAATTAATCGTGACATGAAGTCATGTTTTCTTTTGAGGTAGGGTGTTCTCAAGCGTAAAGATCACCTGCATCCTATATCGAGCAAACACATCCCAACAGTCCTGTAAAAATCCATGTGTCCCTTTGAAGAAAAGGAAGATAACAGTGTTGTTCACTGACCACTCCATGAGATGTTCCCTAATCAAAGTTTGTCCTTTGCTTTTCTTACCACTGTTTCGCCCACACCGGATCTTCAAATTCCCTGGACCAGTATAACAGAAGCAAAGGCATGTATGGATTTCTATGAGGACACAGAAGAAAGGGAAGGTCCCTGTCTTTCTAGTGGCTTTTTAATGGCTGTTAAAAGAGATTCTCAACCAGATGTCGCCATAGGCTTCAATAAAATGTTATTTTCCTTTCATTTAAAATGTGTTTAATTTTTTTTCCTACACTTCATTGTCTGAAAATAGCTGAATGAAGAGCGGAACTGCTCCCTTTATGCAGGCACTTGTTAGAGTGCACAAGTGCAGGCTGAAGACTGAACAACAGCCACTGGAGAGAGTGTGATGAGACACAACAACGAGAATCCTGTTACCAGCCTATGAGGAGTAGGAGAGTGACCAGATGGAAAATGGCAGGATTTGTGCTACATCTCTTCCATCCACTCCCCCGCAGGTCGTTCTCCGCCATTCTGCATGCTGCTGTGTGCTCTGTGGCCTAGAAAACTGACCTCTGATGGAGGAGACTGGCTGCTGGCTGTGCCACTGTGGTCAGCCAACAGAGAGCAATGGCGAGAGGTGAAAGGAGGAAGGAAAATAAGGACTTGGTATTTATTTTGTGGTCCCTCCCTGAGAGGGATCTCGTTAGGCTAGCTGTGTCCCTCACCCCAAAGTCACAGCTCGTTTTGGCCACCCTTTCCACAGGACTCCTGGGTCCCCTTCAGATCCAGGGTGGTTGGTACCTATTCCTCAGTGTTGCTCGCCTAGAGGGCCCTGCCCTGTCCTGTTGGGTTAACCACCCATCTGGCCACAACTTGTGGACAGTCTCATCATCAAAAGCTCTTCCAATTACCTCATTTGAGTGTGCTATCTCTGCTGGCTGGGACTGACTAAAAAGGTATTCCACATATGTTATTTCTTGCTTTGTTTGAAGAGTTGGGATACTAAAAATCCTCGAAAACATTTCTGAGTTTTTCGCAATCCACAACTGAAAAAACACCTTCTGATGTTAATGTTCTTTAAGAGCCATGTAATAATTTCCTCCATAAATCCAAGACCCAAAACAAATGTTCTTTATCCTTCCCTGAGAATTATGTAATCCTTGGTACTTCTCTTTTTATCCTAGCTTCAAGGAAGCTCAGTGTTGAACTCACTGTTCTATTGTCAATAATTCAACTGAGTACCCAGTTATAACTATTTCTCTGCTCCTTGAAATGTTTTTTAAAACATACTGCATGGAGCACTGGGTGTTATATGCAAGCAATGAAGCATGGAACACTACATCAAAAACTAATGATGTTTTTTATGATGACTAACATAACATAATTAAAAAATTTTTTAAAATACATCATAGATCTAACATAGATCCTACCATACTCTAATTTTCTTGTTTACTAATTTACCTTCTGCTAAATGGTGAGCTACTGAACAAAATGACTTTTCTATTTTAACTTCATGCCACTAACTTAGTATAATATGTAGTACATAGTTACCTGGAAAATATTTATAGAATGAATAAATTAAAAAATGAAAATAAATAAAAATAAATATAAAACTGGTTTTCATCCCATTTTGCTACTGTCTTTTTTTTTCTTCCCCACTATTTTTGGTCTTGTGAGTCATCTAAATTCTTTTGGAAATAAGGAGAAAATACAACCTATTTAATAAACATTTCAAAATAAAAATCAGGCCTGGATCACTGTGAAACCTAGGGTCACAAGGGTCCTCTTGAAAATAAGCCCCAGGGGCAAGAGGCAAAGTGCCAGGAGGAAGGTGATCCCACCCAAAGGCAACTGGGTCCAGGCAGTAAATCCATGACCAGTCCCTTTTTTCTACCATTGGAAACAACCCCAGCCCTGGATAGTATGTCTGTTTATTTAGTTCCCCATGGGGCTTACTAGGTATTTAGGAAAGACCCAAACTTACTCTTGGTGTGGCGCTCCTGTCTTGGTCAGCAAAGTCAGCACAAAAAACATGAAAATCACGAAGACAGCGAGACCAACCCAAAATCCAATCACAATGGAATCTGTAAAGGGTTAATACTGGGATTAGTATTTCATACCATCTTAAAACTTGAACATTCAAGGAATCTGAGTTTTTTGCTACATGAAATAAAAGAAGAAAGTCAACAGTCTGATAAGACAATCTTCACCATTAGTCAACTGGGGACAGATAAGATGTAGGGAATGAGGGAGAGGGAAGAGCCTGCACGCTTCAGGGTTTCTGTCTCAGATGACATTGAGAGGATTTGGCCTTACTGACTCTTGGTTTCCATATCTTAATGAAGGAACCCAGGACAGAAGGTAGAACATCTAGGTCCTTAAGATTCCACTGAGTTAGAAAATAACTTTTTTAGCAGAGACTCCAATATGAAATTTAAAATAAATTCTGGGGATACCTAGCTGACTCAGTTGGTAGAGCATGTGACTCTTGATGTCAAGGTTGTGAGTTCAGGCCCCACGTTGGGCATGGAGCCTATTTAAAAAAAAAAAAAAAGCGGGGGGGGCGCCTGGGTGGCTCAGTGGGTTAAAGCCTCTGCCTTCGGCTCAGGTCATGATCTCAGGGTCCTGGGATCGAGGCCCGCATCGGGCTCTCTGCTTGTCAGGGAGCCTGCTTCCTCCTCTCTCTCTCTCTGCCGGCCTCTCTGCCTGCCTCTCTGCCTACTTGTAATCTCTCTCTATCTCTCTGTCAAATAAATGAATAAAATCTTTAAAAAAAAAAAAGAATTCTTATTCAAACCAACCCAATTTTGTATTTTCACTTACATTCGTAATGGAATAACTCAAGTCCTCATTACTTCTTGAGGAGAACATATGAATCACCTCCTGAATGCTCTCCCTGTCTTGTGCCTTTCCCTCCGTCTCACCTCTCTGTGAACCTACCTCATGACAACTCCATTAATATTCCTCCTTTATGAAAAATTCTTCAGCAAAGCAAAAACAAAACAATAAAAACAAAGAAACTCTTCAGCAAAAATAGGCCTGACCTTTTCCAAATTACAAGAGCTTCCATATACAGAGCACTTTCTACAATGTCTGGCACCTGAGAAAAAAATGTACCCTATATTTGCCAGCTATTATGGTTAAAATTATCATCAATTTCTCCCAGCTTACCTGTCCTTTAAAACTCATGTTTCCAATAAGACAAGGGAACACTGTGTCTCTGTATTTACCTTAACTCTTAGCCATAACTTCCTAAGATCCACACCTTCTCAGGGGCTCTTACCCTCACCTGACTGGAACAACTTTCCCCAACATAGAGCTAATGAGTCTATCTGTCTTTCAAAGCCCATTCCTTACACCATCTTCCTTACAAAGCCTGGACTAACTTCCCTAAGTGATATGTTTTCTCCCTCTTTTGAACCCCGTGACATGTTTATGCTTCTCTACATGGGCCCTTCCTTGATCTTATCTAGGGTAATAGTCCCAAGTATACATCCTCAGGACAGGAATGAGACTGGATTGTCTACACAAACTGGCACATACATTATAGGGTCTCAAACCTGGGGGAGGCACCAAAGTTGAATTATTTTACATTTTCTTTCTTTTTTTNATGTTTTCTCCCTCTTTTGAACCCCGTGACATGTTTATGCTTCTCTACATGGGCCCTTCCTTGATCTTATCTAGGGTAATAGTCCCAAGTATACATCCTCAGGACAGGAATGAGACTGGATTGTCTACACAAACTGGCACATACATTATAGGGTCTCAAACCTGGCGGAGGCACCAAAGTTGAATTATTTTACATTTTCTTTCTTTTTTTAAAGATTTTTTTAACTTAAGTTCAATTAATTAACATATAGTACATTATTAGTTTCGGAGGTAGAGTTCAGTGACTCATCAGTTGTATACAACACCCAGTGCCCATTACATCAAGTGCCCTCCTTAATGCCCGTCACCCTGTCCACCTTCCCTGCAGCAACCCTGTTTGTTTCCTAAGGATAAGAGTCTCTTATGGTTTGTCTCCCTTTCTGATTTAGTTTTACTTCATTTTTCCCTCCCTTCCCCTATGATCCTCTGTTTTGTTTCTTAAATTCCGCATGAGTGAAGTCATACGATAACTGTCTTTCTCTGATTGACTTATTTCACTTAGCATAATACCCTCTAGTTCCCTCCATGTCATTGCAAATGGCAAGATTTCATTTTTTTTGATGGCTGAGTAATACCCCATTGTGTATACATACCACATCTTCTTTATCCATTCATCTGTCGATGGACATCTGGGCTCTTTCCATGTTTTGGCTATTGTGGACACTGCTGTTATAAACATTGGGGTGCAGGTGCCCCTTCAGATCACTATATTTGTATCCTTTGGGTAAATACCTAGTAGTGCAATTGCTGGGTTGTAGGGTAGCTCTATTTTTAACTTCTTGAGGAATCGCCGTGCTATTTTCCAGACTCCCCAAACCAGCTTGCATTCCCACCAGCAATGTTAAGAGGGTTCCCCTTTCTCCACATCCTCACCAATGAGATACCACCTCACGCCAGTCAGAATGGGCTAAAAATAGTTCACATTTTCTGACCTATTCTTAGAAGTTTACCTACATGAGATTACAGTGAGAATGCTTAGAAATTTTTAAAAAACACATTAAATTTTAAAAAACACATTAAATGGGTTTCGATGCAAAGCATCATTCTAATTAAATTATGTATTGCCCTTTTTCTAAAGTTAAGAAGTCAGATCAGCAATTTACTCTGAATAATTCATATTTCATTCTACATATAGGATTGCCCTGAAGTTCATTTTTATTCAACAATGTTTATTCAGTGCTCTGGACACAAAACTAATGTATCTTTCCTTGGATTAAGAGTGCCAAAGCAATAGAAATTGTAGACTTTGCCTTATAATGTAGTGGAAATGAAGCCTAAAAAGGATAAAAGGACGAATACCAAAAAAAAAAAAAGTACACAAGTGCAACCAACATTCAATAATAACACCTCAATCGTGGGGGCGCAGCCTGGGAAGCCCCACCATGCTGATAATGACAGTTCAGCATGCTGTACTTCATCAACGGCCTGCAGAGCAAAAGCAAATTCTAAAGTATATGCAAGAATTATACTGAAGTTCTCAGTTGAGAATTTAACCTTGTCACATTGACTCACATTGGAAGGCACTGGCATTAAGGACAGTTTTCACACTGCGAACAATGGCTGGATCCCCTTCGGTTCTTCACTTCTCCAGCTCAGGGTGGGCAGAGATGGAGGAGGGGTGCCAGCCTAGTTCCTTCTCTCTGCTTTTCAGCGCCCCAGGGAGCTGATCAAAAGGCAGCAATAAATGGGGCATGAGAAGGCCACGGCCCTCCCTTGATGTCATGGGGGATCAGGCAAGGGAAGATCAGGGCTGTGGTTAGAACTTGAGATTGCCAGTGGTCCAACAGCATTTCCAAATGCTTTCTTGATAACATGGCATCTACTATTCTATCACAATATGCTTTAAGTTGGTCAGTTTATTCACATTCCTCTTCAAATGGAATTTTGCTTCCTCTAATTATTTCCATTAATTTTCCTCAACCTCATTCTCTGTCACATGGCCTGACCCTAGGGCACTTTCTTACCCCAAGCCTCTTTCAGGGAATAAGAGCCCCGCCTCATCCCAGGAATATCCAAACTCTCTTGCAGTTTTATTTATGTACCATGTTTCACAGACATGGGCATGCCAGTGAAACAGGGAAAGCAAAGCCCCTGGCTCTCTCCAAAGCACCCTTCCCTGTGAAGGATTAAAAATAAAGGTACATAGAAAGTGAAGCTCCAGGGAGGCCAGCTGGTTAAGGAAACCAAGAGAAGCCTTCCAAAGGTGTTTCTAACAGTGCCCAGCAGCCACTTCTGTCCTGTCTAGAAACTGAACTATTTAGCGATCATTACAATAAAGGGGTAGAGTAAATTGCCAAGGAGAATTCTAAATGGAATGTGACATAAAAAAATAACTTCCCCTCAACCTGACCATTAATGAATGGAATGAAACAGAGCAGAAAGCTGACAACAGCATGGCTTTCACTGGTGGGATCCTATTTCTCCATGATTATCTTTTCTACTCTAGGGTCAGACTAGGGCCAACTACCCCATCCCAGTCCCCTCCTTTCTACCTCCTAAGAATTAATTGTGACCTTTCCAACTCCTGGTTGTATGAAAAACAAGGATTAAAAAAAAAAGAAATAAAAGAAAAGAAAAACAAGGATTAATTCTAACTGAAGGAGGGGATTCAGGATATGAGAGCCAGAACTGTCCTCAAAGCACTGGTTTCTAATGCATTAGGGCCAATTTTGTGGTCTGAATTCCTGGCAAGGAGCCAACTGCACTGTTTCAGAACATGCTTTGACTGTGCTTCCAATGACACGTCTTACTCTAAGCATTTGCAAACTCTCTAGCTCTGCTTCTTGTCTCGATGACCTGGCTTCTTGCTAATTTGTCAACGCTGGCATTGTGTAGCTGGCATTATCTGCAAGTTGGCATATGAAAAAAAGCATGGGCTATGGCCTCCACTGATGGCTTAGGATAATAGGATGCTCCTTCAGTCTTTCCTCAACACAGCAGCTAATGGTCCTGCTAAAATGTAAATGTGTCCATGTACTGACTCACAGGCTTTGCTTCTGCTTCTCTAAGAACATCTTGTCTCACCTAGCCAAGGTCTTCCTAAATGTCCTATCTCCCTTTCCCTTTACAGGAAAATTCTTGAGAGATCTGTCTGTATGTATGGTTTTCAGTTCTTCTCCTCTCACTTTTTTCTTGAACCAGTTCCATCAGCCTTTCACTCCCCACCCACTCTGCTAAGACTGTTTTCAAATCATTGCTGACAACTTCTACGTTGTAAATCCAATAGTCAAGTCACAGTCCTCAACTTACTTAACTAACAGCAGCATTTGACACAAACCACAGCCTCATCCTTGAAGCTCTTTCTTCGTCTGGCTTCCAGGAAACAACTGCCCTGCTTTCTTCCTACCTTCCTATACACTCCACTTATGCTCCTTTGCTGTTTTCCTCCCAACACCTCCAACTTTTAAATGCTAGCGTGCGCCAGGGCTCAGTTCTTACACCTCTTCAGTTTTCTGCCTATACTCATTCATCCAGTCTCTTAACTTTGAATATTATTTATATGCTGTGACTCACAAATTCACACCTTCACAGCATACCTCTTCTGTCACGTCCTACTGGATGTCGGACAGGTTTCAATTTAACAAGTTCAAAGCTGAGCTCCTGGTGCCCCTGCTTCCCCCATAGTCTTCCCCATCTCAGTTCATTCCAATTCATGCTGCCAATTAAATCACAAATCTTCAAATCATCCTTGGCTCTTCACTTTCTGTTATGCCCTATGACCAATCTACTGAGGTAGCCTATCAGATCTATCTTTAAGTACTATCCAGAACGTATGCGCCTCTCACCACTCCACTGTCCCCCACCATGGCCAATCACCATCATCAGCTGCCTGGACTACTGCGCTAACCTCCCCTGACTGGTCTTTTGTTTCTAATCTCATCCCCTCCCTTCCCCACCTGCAGAAAGGTCTTATGGAAACCTAAACCAGATGCTATTCCTCTTCTCCAAACAATATCTCAGAGAAGAAATGACCTCAAAGGCCCTATTACCTTTTTCCTCTTCTCTAATTCCCTGACTTCTCTTGCTGTCCTGAATCATATTCACTCCCCTGGTACCATGCTGGTCTCCTCATTGTTCGTTGCATGATCTTTTTCATTCTTGCCATGGAGCATTTTCTGGAATGCTCTTCTCCAGATACCTTACAATTCAACCTCTCACTTTCTTCAGGCCTTTTCTCAAATTTGTCCTTCTCAGTAAGGCCTTCCATGGCCACTCTACGTATAATTTTACCTCCGCACTCCGCATTTCCTTGCCCTATTTTATTTTCTATCACCATATGGCATGGTTTGTTTATTTAACTTATTTATGGTCTATCTCTCCCACGAAGAAGCAAGACCTATAAGCTGAGGTATTTTTACCTCTTTTGTTTGCTGTTGTACCTGCAATTCTTAAAACAGTGCTGCACATAACCAGTACTCATACTCGGTAAATACTTGCTGAAAGAAAAAGTGAATGAGTGGATGGCCATTCTGTTGGTGCCAAATATATGTCCACTTCTGATAGATTATAAGGTTTAATACCAGATGCAAAACTGAGTGCAAAAGAATTTACAATAATCACCAGAGATTGTCTCTCAGATGAAAGACCCTTTGAAGGTAGGACTCCTTATTTCAGCAGGCAGAAGAACCTGGTCTAACTAAAGATGGACTACTACTGCTAAGTATGATCTGTTACAGGTAAAGCAAATGAAGACAACTGCTATCCTGTCCACAATCAATGCTTCCCCTTGAAATATCTGGCCTCTATTTTTCTAAATCTACACCTAACCGGCTTTGAATTCTGTTCTGCAATACAAGGAGACACACTTGAAGGTCAGAATCACAGCATTTAATTTAAAAAAAATTTTTAAGATTTTATTTATTTGACAGAGAGAGAGAGAGAGAGAGAGAACCAGAGAGGAAATACAAGCAGGGGGAGTGGGAGAGGGAGAAGCAGACTCCCTGCCAAGCAGAGAGCCCAGTGCAGGGCTGGATCTCAGGACCCTGGGATCATGAACTGAGCCGAAGGCAGACACTTAAAGACTGAGCCACCTTGGCACCCCAGAATCACAGCATTTTGAAGTAGAAGAGACTATACCAAAACACACACTACAAGAGTTGACTTAATCTTCTTTTCTATTTTCCTGTATGTCTGTGCTTTTTGTTTCTTTTTTAAAAAATATTTTATTTATTATTTGTTTTTTTTTTAAATCAGAGAGAGAGTGAGCACAAGCAGGGGGGAGTGGCAGGCAGAGGGTGAAGCAGGCTCCCTGCTGAGCAAGGAGACTGATGTGGGACTCGATCCCAGGATCCTGAGATCATGACCTGAGCCAAAGGCAGCAGCTTAACCAGCTGAGCCACCCAGGAAGCCCTTTTTGTTTGTTTCTTAGTCTCTTCTTCTTCTTTTTTTTTTTTTAATTTTTATTTATTCATTTTACAGAGAGAGAGATCACAAGTAGGCAGAGAGGCAGGCAGAGAGAGAGGGGGAAGCAGGCTCCCTGCTGACCAGGAAGCCTGATGCAGGGCTCCATCTCAGGACCCTAAGATCGTGACCTGACCCAAAGGCAGAGGCCTAACCCACGGAGCCACCCAGGTGCCCCATGTTTCTTATTCTCTTCTATGTGTCTTATATATTGCCAGGTTCCGGAAGCTAAGGACCTCTACCTTTGGTCAGATCTTTATATCCAAACAGTAAGGGCTCAGCCAGGCATTCTGTTTTTTTCCTGACTTGAATGCTAAAACTAACAAAAGCACTCCTTATTAATAGTACAGTAGGTAAAGTAAATATGTAATGTGTCCTGCAAAACAGGATGTCAGTGCTGTTTTGTCTTAGCTGTCCCAATGCCATATTTTCATTTCACTGTTGGGGACCCCGGCCCTGACTACCCAACTGTCCAACTAATTCCTGACAGTATCACTCCCCTCTAATAGTTCCACTGGAGGCTCTTCCACAGCCACTAGCCACCAGTGACTTCCAGGCCCCGGGGACCCACAGGTGAAGCCTGGGATCTTGCAGTCCTTCCTGAAACAGGGGAATGGGGACAAAGTCTTGATCACTTAATTAAGCTGCAATGGGAACTGACCAGGATGGAGACTTAGGAGGCTCCTGAGCTCCCCTCCTTCCACAAACACATTGAATATACAGCTGCATATGGAGGAATTCCCTCTGAAAGATATCCAGAAACTAGCTAAGTCCCTCCCACACCTCTGGTAAAAGAGGAAAATACTCACATGAAAACGGATACGAAGGGCTGAGACACACTCTTGCCACAACCCCCACCCCCAGCACAGCAACATACAGTTGGAAGGAAACCCCCCAACTTCCAGCTTCTCCCTAAGAAGGGAAGGGTTTGGACAGCACGTTTAGAGCCCCACTTTTAAGACACCCACTGCTTAGATGGCCCCCTAAAATGTCTAGCTCTGAAAGTCAAAAGTGCTGTGGTCTATGAGAACACAAAGACTATAAAGCAAAGAAGCATTAATTCAAAGGCAGGCGAGCCTTCACCACAGCTAGCCCCCCAAGGCTTACTGCAGAGGAAGCAGGCAAAAACACCCACCTCCCTGACAGGGGTTTATCTGCATACTTTAAAGGATGCTGTCTCAGGGCCAGGCTTCAGATTCAGATTCAGCACCCACCTAGTGGCTGCCTGTAATCTCCCCAGAGAGCAGGGATGATGCCAACCAACCGTGCCTTCTCCCTCCACCTATTCCAATCATAAAACCAAGTCACCAGTATCTCCCTGGAAAGAGCTATGACACTCTAGCTGTGGCTACAGCCCAGGGGACGGACCCCCAGTCTCCTGGCTCTGATACCAATGGTGCTTACATTCAGGAGTCCTGCAGGACTGTAGGGAATGAGGAAGAAGTTCTTAACAAGCACAGGAGCACTTTCCCAGCTATCCAAAGAGAGGAAACAGGCAAAAACTGGAAGAGGATTTCCACCCTCCATTTTGACCTCAAACTTTCTAATTGATTAAGTTCTTCTTTCCAGCTTATTTCTCTTTAGGCAAAAGATCCCAGAGCAAAGCAACCCCTGATGGGAATGGAAACTACGCCATCCAGCAATAAGGACTGCCCTGAACCAGCAAGACCTGCCCATGATTGACTCCAAGACAATAATCAACCTGACCTTTACTGCCCACCTTTGTCCAACATTTTCTTTATATAAACCTGGAAGTAGCTTTGGTACTTTGGGGACAGTGCCAAGTCTTGTTCCACCAGGACTCATCTCTCTGCCTTTGGATTTTGTCAGCTTCAAGTGGCCAAACCTGGTCTGTTCAGGAACACCAGAGCCAGGTGCTCTCGGGCCCCTGTGCCCCTGCTTCAAAACTTTCATCTCTTACTAGTTTGTCCCTGGGAGGAATTTAATTGCATACTTTCCCAGCTGCCTAAGGGTCTGGCTTCTAATCAGCCTGCATCTAGGTAAGTGCTGACCACAATCTTCCCCTTGGGGACAAAGGCAGGTCTTGACACGCCCTCAACTACTAGGAGCCACTAAGAACAAAGAAATTTGCTTAGACAATCATAAAAGTTTAAGAGGCAACTAGGAGCCCAAGGTAGGCTGAATGACAAGGTTGATCTCTTACACAAGACCACTCAAAACTGGGAGAGGTAGCTGTTTTCTCGAATGCATGGAAACCAGCACAGAGAGTCAAGGAAAATGAAGAAATAGAGGAATATGTTTCAAGCTAAAGAACAAGATAAATCTCCAAAAACAGATCTTAATGAAATGGAAATAAGCAATTTACCTGATAGAGAGCTTAAAATAATGGTCATAAACACAGGAGGCAAGTTCCTTGACGTTGGTATTCACAATGATTTTCTTGGATACCGAAAGCAAAGGCAATGGGAACAATAAATAAGTGGGACTACATCAAACTAAAAAGCTTCTGCACAGCAAAGAAAAGCACCAACAAAAGGAAAAGGGAACCTTTGGAATGGGAGTAAATATTTGCAAAGCACGTATCTGATGAGGGGTTAATATCTAAAATATATAAGGAACCCATACAATTCAATATCAAAAAGCAACCCAATTAAAAAGTAGACAAAGGACCTGAATATATATTTTCCAAAGACATCCAAATGGCCAACAGGCACATGAAGAGGTGCTCAGCATCACTAATCATCAGGGAAATGCAAATCAAAACCTCAACGAGATACCAATTCATCCCTGTTTGGACATCTATTATCAAAAAGGACAAGAGATTTTAAAAAATGCTGGTGAGGATGTGGAGAAAAGGGAACCATGGAGCACTGTTGGTAGAAATCTAAACTGGTACAGCCACTATGATAAATAGTATGGAGTCTCCTCAAAAAAGTAAAAACAGAACTACCTATGATCTAGCATTCTCATTTCTGGATATATATCCAAAGGAAGCAAAACCATTATCTTGAAGAGATATCTATATTCCCACATTCACTGTAGCATTATTCACAATAGCTAAAGTATGGACAACCTAAGTGTCCATCACTTATATAGGTGCACACACACGCACGCGTGCGCGTGCACACACACACATTAGTCAGCCTTTAAGATGAAGGAAATCTTGTCATTTATGATAACATGGATGAACCTGGAAGGCATTATGCTATGTGAAATAAGCCAAATGGAGAAGACAAATACTGCATGATATCACATATATGGGGAATACCCCCAAATTCAAACTCATAGAAACAAAGAGTAGGAAAGGGGTTCCCAGGGGCTTGAGGGTGGGGGGAACAGGGAGAGTTTGGTAAAAGGGTACAAACTTTCAGTAACAAGAGGGATAAAGTCTGAGGATCTAACATATAACATGGTCAGTATCGTTGACAATATGTATTGTATAACTGAAATTTGCAAGAGAGCAGAACTTAAATGTTCTTACCAAAAAATAGGTAAATGAAAGGAAATATCTGAGGTGATGAGTGTACCAATTAACTTGACGGAGGGAACTGATTCACAATGTATATGTTTATCAAATAATGACTTAGTACTCTTTAAATATATTACAATTTTGTCAATTATACCACAAGAAAGCTGGAAAAAAATAGGAAGCTTTACTTGCAAGGGAGCAGCAGGTAAATGTAAGGGATCATGAACACCAAGACAGGTCAGAGTGACAGCATCCAGGAAATACTAAAAGAGCAAAGGCAATTCCTTTGCCATATTTGCATCTCCATTTCTAATCTTCCTTACAGTTCCTAACGTGTCCCATTAACCAAACCAGTTAAAAACATAAATTTTTATTGTGCTACGGATATTCATTCTGAAACAACCAAATAGCTCTAAAATATTTATACAGTAACCATGACAGGATCTGTGAGTGAGCAGTAGTTCCTGGAAAACAGATGCTTTGTCCTGATCAGCAGCATGCAGTTGTGACTGGAGTTGGACAGTAACCTTCCACAGAATGGTATTTCCTTGCTTTCTGCTGGATTATTAGTCACTCTAATAAAACGAAGCACGATTTACGCCTATCATGCAGAATTAGGAATGGCTGCAGGCTATCCCAGTCCATCATTATGAATGCACAGAGACTGCTCTCTACAGCCCTAGAAACCCAGCAGGGCTGAAAGAATGCCGCTGACCATGTGTTACAAAAGAAGGTTCTTTAAATAATAGTTCCAGACTTTACTTTTGTACATGTTTTTGATGGTCCAATGTTCACACAGTTTGGGAGAGCTGGAATCATTAATACTTTAAAAAGAATCTCAGTTTGAGAATGACATTGATTCAGGGTCCCCCACTAAGGGAATCTTTCAAGTTCTTTGTCACTCATGTAATATTATCCCTGAGCAATCAGCCTATGTTTGGAAGGGGGTGTTTTCTGGGACTTGCAGGATACAGAATAGAGTTGTGTAAAAAGATAAGACTGTTCAGGAAAATTAATCACAGGGGAATTTCACAGGTTAAGACAAATACATTAATTATGTTTACAATGGGGAATTACATATAAGACTTACATTTATGAGCCTTCAGTCCTTCAAAAGAAACTGGTCCAATCTCATAATATTCATATTCCCAGGTGTAATCAGAATTAGGTGCAGATTGCTGGGACGTTCTGTTAGAAATTAATCTCTGGGCAGACATCTCCACCCTGCGCAAATGGAGAAAGGCAATTGTAGAACCTGTTAATTCATCCTCAACTGCACAGATATTCTACCTGCTCTTGACCACATTCAGAAGTTCAGAAGGCAAAGGCAACAGGGAGGTCCCATCCACTAGATCAGGGAAAGGTCCACAATGGCTGCCTCAACTACACACCAAGTGGCCATTGTTGCCTTTTACCTCTCCACTAGACTGGAATGTTTTTGAAATCATACACCATGTCTTTTTTTGTTGCTGTCCCCTAGCACTTAACCCAATGCCTGGTACATAACCAACTTTCGATAACTGATAAACGAAGGAAGGGAAACAGGGAGAGAGTATATCAATGTCTCTGAGTGTACAGCTTCAGTCGCACCACCTATACCTGCATGAATATGCGAAGAGGCTACAGAGAATAAATAAAATCAATACCAGAAGTGGACTTGGTCCATATACATATATGGAGCATCTGCTGTGCAAAAAAAAGACAAGCATCCAGACGCTAATGAAATGGGGTGGCAAAAAGAGAAGTGGTCAACAGAAGTCCCATAATGGGAGAAGGTCCTCCATGGAAGCCCAAATCTTGCCTACTGCTTATCCCTAAAATTTGTCCTATTCTCAGGATGACGCAAGTGTCTCCTTGGTGATGATTTTAGATTTAAAAAGTCTGACTTCTTTGAGACAAGAGGTTTCACTGTGCAACATAGATGTCGAAGGTGACAAAGAAACAAAGCTAGTATTCAATATTGAGCATCTGCTGTGTGCAAAGCACTGTACATTATGAGATGGAAGAAGATGCTTGAGATACAAATATGGACCCTACAAACCTTGCTTCATATTGGAGAAAGAATACAAAGTAACAAATAGCAGTAATATAAGGAAAAATTTGAATGGCAGGTCAGCCAAAACCAAGATTCACTGAGAAGTCATAACCACTGTGTCCCAGCCCTAAGAATTTTCTCAAGTTCCCCTTCTTCCACCCACCTTGGGTCGGTATCACCCACTGCTGCCTCTAGGGCACAACTCCCAGAGAAGTTGAGGCAAAATCACCATCACCATCACCCCCCTGCTCCAAGGCATGAGTCTCATCTTTCCCTTTTCCTTTCTTCCCTAATCCCCAGTCCTGGACCCCACAGAAACAGACTTTAAACCCTCAGTATCATATTGTTCAAAGGATAATGTGCTCTGATCCAGAGATACAGGCTAGTATCAGAACTGGAGTATTTAGGCATCAGGGTGGCTCAGTTGTTAAGTGTCTGCCTTTGGCTCGGGTCATGATCCCAGGGTCCTAGGATCAATCCCCAAGTTGGGCTCCCTGCTCAGTGGGAAGCCTGCTTCCCCCTCTTTCACTGTCCCTGTTTGTGTTCCTGCTCTCACGGGCTCTCTCTCTGTGTCAAATAAATAAATAAAATCTTAAAAAAAAAAAAAAAAAGAACTGGAGTGTTACTGTGAGTGCCCATCCAGACAAATCATTCTTTCAAAGTTAGAAGAGAATGTATCATTTCTCGTTTGGAAAAGAAAGTTACACAAATTTTAAGAAAAGCTGACCTTCAAGGAAGTATTCAGTGACCTTTTTAACACCAACACAAAAGTAACATAAAACTATTACCACAGTATTATCTTTGGTCTTTTTATTATTTGAACAAGAGATTATTTCCCTCGATGAAATAAATTTCCTCAGGAAATGAAATTTAATAACTCAAACCTAAGAAACACTATCCTCATCTATGAGCGCTTCCTCCAGAGGGAAAGAATTGTGTGTGAGAGAAGAGTAGCTCTTCAGCTGTAGGGTTCAGAGATAAATGGTAGATTCAGATAAACACAATGTCCATTTGAAAATGTTAAGAATTTCTTTGATTTGATTTGAAGCTGGAAGACCAGGGTCTTCATATTTTCTCTATCTCCATTCAGAATGTTTCCAGGAAATAGTTCTGGCTACAGTCCCTAGTAGACCTAGTAGACATCATCACCCACCTGGCCCCCTTCTCAAGCTGCCTAACTGGCTTTTCTGCTTCTACTCTTACTCACTAATTGTAATCCACTCCTCACCTACCAGCCAGTGATTTTTTTTTAATTGCCCTCGTCATTCCTTCGCTTAATATTTTTAATGATTTCCCATTGCTCTAAGGACAAAGTTCAAAATCTTTGAAAGGTCCTACAAGGTCATGACTTGAGTCTTGCTGTCTCCTCTTATCTTGCCTCGTACCCCACCAAACCGTGCTTGCATTTCCTGCAGTTCCTCAAAGACCTCATGCTCTGTGTTCCCTGCACACATGCTCTTCCCTTTGGCAGGAGTGTGCCTCCCACCAGCCTATCCTAACCCATTCCTCCTTCCTGCTCACTCTCACCTACACTAGAGTCGCCAAATCTGGCCCACCACCTGTTTTTGTATAGCCTCCAAGTGAAGAATGTTTTGATATTTTTTCATGGTTGAAAAAAAAATATATATATATATATATATTTTAGAGAGAGAGAGAGAGAGAAAGAGCACACGTCCATGCATGCATGTGTGCAGAGGAGTGGCGGGGAGGGGCAGAGGGACAGGGAGAACCTTAAGCAGGCATCACACATAGCACGGAGCCTGACTCAGGGCTCAATCTCACAACCCTGAGATTATGACCTGAGATGAAATCAAGAGTCAGACGCTTAACTGTCAGAGCCACACAGGCGCTCCTGGAAAATAACTTTTAAATAATATTTTGTGAAAATTATTTGAAAATTATACAAAATTCAAATATTGGAGTCCATCAATAAACTTTTACCAGAACACAGCCACCCTTGTTTGTTTTTTTATTTTTTTATGGCTTCTCTAGCATTACAACCTCAGAGCTGGGTAGTGACAACAGAGGTAGTATGGCCCGAAAGCCTAAAACATTTACTTTCTGGTATTTTACAGAAAAAGTTTGCCAACCCTCCTTTCAGGCAATGGAGGGGGGGGGCAAGATCTAAGTTTCAATTTTCCCATCAGGAAAATGAAAATGATAACAGTGCCTATTTCATGAGCTACTGTAAAGATTAAATGTGCTGTTACGTGAAGTATGGGTAGCCAGGACCTAGTTCAGATCAATACATAGCAACGAGCACTATTACTACAAGGAAAGAAATGCTAGTCTGGGATAGAAAAGTCTAGGCCTCTTCTTCAAGCATCACCAACTCCCCTGTCAGCCGATTCCTATCAAACTCACCATCGGGTCCATTGATGTGTGTGCCCTAGACAAATGAATAAACCTGTAATAAAAAATAACTCAGATGCTTTAAAAGTTTTAATGAGAATTAAACATCATTTCGATGCTTTAAGTTTTAATGAGAAACACGTACATCATGGAATTCGTGCTGTTCCATCAGGTCAAAAATATGGTAATAATATCTCCTGTTTCTTTTTTTTTTTTTAAAGATTTTATTTATTTATATGACACAGAGAGAGAGATTACAAGTAAGCAGAGAGGCAGGCAGAGAGAGGAGGAGAAGCAGGCTCTCTGCTGAGTAGAGAGCCCTATGTGGGCCTCGATCCCAGGACCCTGGGATCATGACCTGAGCCGAAGGCAGAGGCTTTAACCCACTGAGCCACCCAGGCGCCCAAATATCTCCTGTTTCTTAAGGAAAATATTACAAAGTCTGGTATGATCATCTCATTTTCATTGGAAATCAGGTATTACAGCCAGTGTAAGAAACAGGGCAGAGGGAGGCACTAGACTTCATCTAGTATTGAAATAGGTAACAGAAAAATAGCAAAAAGGACATAGAACACTGAAGGAAAGAAAGACAGGAGTGCTTCCCAATCTCTGTGTAAGCTGTTCTGCACATCTGTACCTAATGGTGACCCCCACCTGTGGCTGCCCAGGCCCACACACCCAGCCCAGCGGGTCTCCCTGAGACTCTCTTATTTCAAAAGAAGCATTATGGCCACCCTCACAGGGCTGGCCAGGAACTAGCAAACAGACTACATCTGTACAAAACATCAGAGATCAAGAAATCTCAACCCCTGGGACACCTGAGTGGCTCAGTCCATGAAGCGTCTGCCTTTGGCTCAGGTCATGATCCCAGGGTCCTAGGATGGAGCCCCACATTGGGCTCCCTGCTCAGCAAGGAGCTTGCTTCCGCCTCTGCCTGCTTCTCCCCATGCTTGTGTGTGTGCTCTCTCTCTCTCTCTCTCTCTGTGACAAATAAATACAATTAGAAAGAAAGAAAGAAAGAGAGAGAGAGAGAGAGAAAGGGAGAGAGGGAAAGGGAGGGTGGAAGGGCAGGAGGGAGGGAGGGAGGAAGGAAGGAAGGAAGGGTGGGAGGGAGGAAGGAAGGAAGGAAGGAAGAAATCTCAACCCCTTACCCACCACAGAGAAAGTGTTTTTTCATTGCTTCTTTTACTCTCCCTTACACCACCCCTGTTCATCTACACGAACTGTTGACAGATGGCTAGAGAGCAAAGGGTCATGCAAGTCACATGTGCAGAGATTCTGAAAGTGGAAAGTCTGTCCTGTAAGAGAGGAGCAAAGTGCTGGCAGATGCCTGGAGACAAGAGGGAGTGAAGAACAGAGCTAGACTAGCAGAGGTCCTCCAGGGAAGCAGAAGGAAATGTTCGACAACCTCTGCCTGAGCGGCCATCATGTTGGTAGCCTTTAGATAACAGGGGGAGGAGCGGGGGGGGGGGCTTTTGTTTTCCTTAGCTATTTCATCTAGGCTCTCGAATCCCAAAGTTAGATTAGGGGGCCAGCATCTCGGGCCTCTCCTCTCTCTCCCCTCTTCCCTCTAGCATCCTTGAAAAAGCCCAGAGGCAACATCTCTCATCCAAATCTCAAACGGATTAGCTCAGACCACCAAATACACCAGGACTGGAAATAAACAGAAGGCTGCTGTTTGGTGGTATTTTATATTATGTCCACTGCATGAAGCCTCAGAGTTGCCTGTCTGAGCTTCGCAGAGACAGAAGCTGGCACTGTGTTCCTGTTTGGGGAAATGTCAGCACATCTGGCAGCAGCCCCCAGAGTCTGATATTTGCATGACGGTGAGGAACTCATGTGGGGACAGAACACTCCATTGTGGGGGAGGCGGTCTGGCACCACAGGGCTTACTCACGGGGGTGCTGAGAGCAGGCAGCTGCTCTCTCCGGAACACAGCAAACAGGAAACACAGGGCTCCCCCAAGCGCCTGCCTTCTGTGTCTCTGCCGCTCCTCAGCAACCCCCTCCCCAAATTGCCTCAATGTCAGATTCCCTCATAATATCAGCATCATGAAAAACAACCTTTTCCAGAGGAAATGCATCATAAGCAAGCTTCCCGGAGCTAACTGCTCTTTCGAGCCACTGAAAGCACTCTCGCCAAAAGCCACAATAATGAAAAATCACAACTGAACCTCAAAACCACACCCGGAAAGGAAGTTTACCTTTTCCAGGTGCACACATGGCAGTTGAGGCCAAAGTCTAGAATCAGACGAGGGAGGAAGACCTCAAACCCAGACTGAGAATGCAGGGTTAGCAGGCCCCAGACTCGTCTCAAGGCTGTGTAAACATCCCCCTTTCTCCTGAACACGCTCCCAACACTCATTCCTTCCAATTACCGGATCTTTCTTCTTCCAACCCAGCCTCCCACACCACTCCTGGGCTCTGTCCTTCTTAAAGACAGGTCAAGCCATTCCCTCCACCTCCTTCAAATTGGGAAGATGCATGTGGACATGGACCCTTTCCTGGAGTGAATAAAGGCTCTCTGTGGCCGTCCTTTGAGAGCCATGATGGATACACGTGCCCGGGGTGCGATTCCCTTGAAGTCGGACCTTGATTTCCATACTAAGGTGTAAACATCAGCAGATGTGTTTTCCCAGTGACCACCAATTCAGTCACAGGACTAGAACATTAAGGAGAGATCCAAAAAATGCCTAAAAAATGAGCACACCCACTTACACACGTGCGTGCATGTGCGCGCGCGCGCGCGCACACACACACACACACACACACACACACACACAGAGCTGACAGCACAGCCAGAAACACACTCCGAGAAGCTGCTGGCCAAGGTCACGGATCCAAAGCCCCACAGTAACCAGTATGTACAGAAGAAGACTGAATGACCCATTCAGATTTGAGATCACAATTCCCCATCACCCACTATCTTCTTTCCCTTCAATGCCCAAATTCCAATTGTGGGCATACTACCCAGGACGCCAATCTCTGTTCTGGACTGGGCCATAAAGGTCTCATTAGATACCTGCACTTATCTATTTCTTCCTTCTATTCCTAGGAACAACTGTCCCCAGCAAAACACAGAGAAGTCATTCTTATAACCCATCACCCTTTCTCTCTCCAAGCAAAGGATTTGAGAAAACAAATGTAAAGCCTGGCTAGGCTGCATTCTGGTGGCCAAGGAACCCAAGGTCAAAAGTTCTGAATTGCAGCTTTAGAAGCTTAGTTCCCTCACTGTACAGAGTTGCGACCAGGCCCCCAAGGTGAAGGCTAATGGTGCACTCAGCTTACCCGCATCTCAGTAGGACCACACAGAGATCAGATGAGAGTCTGCAAGCTAGGAGTCAGGCTCATAACAAACCAGAACCCCTGGGTATTCCTAAAGCATTTCCACAGGGCAACATCCCAGCAAGGAATTATGCTTTACCTTCTAAAATCAGAGCCCCTGCAGTCTCCTCCCAGGACAGTGCTTAAAAAAAGGCAGACATCTACCCCACCACCACCCTCCCCCACCCCCACCATGTACTTTTCCTTTTTATAGATTCTGTGTGAGGCAATGCCGTCAACTTGTAATCATTACTTTAAGTCTCAAGTTTGCAGATTCCTTTTCTGTGAACCCATTTCAAGTCAGCAGTTCCTTTCATGGAGTGTGCATTTGTATTTCTTCTAATTGAAGAGGTCTTGATTCTAGGACTTCGAAGTCTTCTCCTCAGTCGGCAATTTCTTTCACGGAGTGTGGATTTGTATTTCTTCTAATTGAAGAGGCCTTGCTTCTGGGACTTGGAAGTCTTTTTCTCCTAACTACTATCTTATGACCTGAGCATGAATCTTACTCTTGAAGTCTGCATCTCTGGCCACTCAGTTCAGCCTAGAGATCTTACACCTAGAGATCTTTTACACACACACACACACACACACACACACACACACACACACCCCTCTTCCCCTCTCAAATGGACAGATTCCTGCATTTCTCTACACTATCAAGTTTTACACTGTTCCTGGGTATTTCCTAGACTCAGTTACCCAGCCGACCTCAAAAATGGGGCAACTGACAGCTGACAGAGAAATTTCAAATGCATCTTCTTCCTGTCTATCCCCACATCTCTGCCACACAGCAGCAACTTGTTTCCAGAAGCAAAATAGAGAACAGCAAATGTTCCCAAGCTCGAAGACTATGCTGGTCTTTTTTTTTTTAAGGTTTTATTTATTTATTTGACACAGAGAGATCAGATCACAAGTAGGCAGAGAGAGAGGAGGAAGCAGGCTCCCTGCTGAGCAGAGAGCCCGATGTGGCCTCGATCCCAGGATCCTGAGATCATGACCTGAGCTGAAGGCAGAGGCTTTAACCCACTGAGCCACCCAGGCACCCGACAATGATGGTCTTAAAATCAGAATCAATGCCACTAAAAGAACAACTTCCAAAGCCATAAATAGGACTTACTGTTCTGTGCAGATAAATATTCAGTCAACATCTGAAATGGAGAGATGCTTAATTAACAAATGGGCATCCTTCTTCCTACCAGCTGGTGCCTCAAAGTGGACAGTGGTCTGGACCCCCAAATCCACCTCCTCTACTTATGCCCTAGGCAGTCACAGAGTAGTCAATAGACTAGAAAGTAATTTTTAAAGTTAGCATTTCCTGACTCTGTTCAGGCCAGCAAATGCTTACTGCATGAACTACTAGATGCTGGGACATAATAACTATCCCTGAGTCCTTCGAAGACGTCTTTGGAGATGTAACAGATCTTTGCATCACATCATAGTACAGGTGATGCATGGACCAGACCTCTGGTGGCCTTCTCTTCCCTCCAGTGTCCCTTCCGTAAGCACCAACAGGGCAGGGCTTCCTTCTGCTTTGCTCATTGTTGTATTTCCACCAACCCACATGAGGCCTGGCTCATAGAAGAAATGCAATAAATACTTGTTGATTTAGTTTCTCGTCCTGTGGAAAAGCCATAGAATTCTTTTCTTTCCTTCCCTCACTGCACCCTGATCTTGAGAGCAGAGTTCTCCCATTCTAACAGAAACTTCAATTGGGCAGTGAGAAGACCATCATACCCACGCGGGGTTGGGGGGGCACCCCAGGAAGAAGCTGGGAAGCCTCCATCTGGAAAGGATTTTCCAAAAAGAGAGATGAGGCATGGCTAGGAGACAGACCTGGGGAAGGCAGGCATGCTGCCCATGGCGCAGCACCTCAGCCCCAGCTCTGAAGATTTAGGAAGCTGGGTTCTCACAGTCCTCCAAGGGCAAGAAAGGTAATGAACTGAGTCACACCAACCGAGCATAGGAGAATGATTTATAACCCACAGCATCAATTTGGTGAATGACAATAAGGAGTAAAATGGGCAAGGAGACCAGAGCACATGCTTCCCGTGGTCTGGGAAGCAAAACTTAAGATCCAAAGATTAACTGATGACTGTGGAATTAGGGCAAAGGAATTACATCATATAATAAAACAGGGCTCTACTCCCCTACCCCACTACAGGATGCCACAATGTTTGCCCTACATCCCAACACAGATGTCCTATTGCAGTCACAAAGTGAGGCCACTCCCATGGTGGGTTGGTGTCTCCACCCCAGAAATACATTAAGTTTAACTCCCATCTCTGTCTATACCTTGTTTTCCTTGGTCTGGACTTCAAGAAATTCTACACCTATTGAGCATATCTGTGGAATCCCAAGGTGACCACTCTATTACCGTAAAGTTTGCTGGGTCTCCAGTACTGTCTATTTATCTTTGCTCTATTCCGGAGCCTTCAGAAAAAAGTATGTTTAAAAATACTGGAATTGAGTCAAAAAACCAACTATCAAAAAGCAGTGCTTCACCATGAGATAGCACTTCACACCCAAGAGGACAGCTGTTATATAAAAAGAACAAAAACTAAAACAAAACTCGAAAATAAGTGTTAGCAAGGATGTAGAGAAATTTGCACCCTCGTGTGTTGCTGGTGGGAATGTAAGGTGGTGCAGCTGCTACCAACAGCCGTAGAGCAGCTCTCCCCAAATTTCAACACGGAATACCTTACAATCCAGCAATTTTGCCTCTGGGAATATTCCCCCAAAGAATCAAAAGCCAAGACTCCAACAGATACTTGTACACCAAGGTCCACAGCAATGTTATTCACGATACCCAGAAGCTGGAAGCCATCAAACATAGACTGGCAGGTGAATGGATAAACAAAATATAGTATGTACACTCTGGAATAAGTATTGAGCCTTAAAAAGAAATCCTACTGTGGGAAATAAGCCAAACACACAAGAACAAATACTGCATGACTGCCCTTACAGGAGGTACGTGGAATGCTCACCTGGAGACAGAAAGTAGAATGGTGGCTGCTGAGGGCTGGGAGGAGCAGGGAATGGGAAGTTATTGTAGAGTGGATGCAGAGTTTCAGCTTGGGGTCATGAAAATGTTCTGGAGACAGACAGTGGTGATGGTTGCACAATGACGTGAATGTTATGTTATATACATTTTACCAAAATTTTAAAAAGTTCTAAAAACTTTCTTAATAAGAAAATAATAAAAAAAAATCATCACTCCCCACCCAGTGTACATGAGGGAAGTATAAAAGAGCTCCCCAAAACAAAAGATCCTCCCTGGGGACATTCAGGCACCCCCTCCCCGGGTGGGACCTTCCTCTACCGCCAACCTTCAAGTTGTACTCGGCTCTGCTCTTCTCAGACTTGGTGGTGAGATTCCTTTCCATGTAAAAGGAACACTCGAGGCTGTGGGTAAGCCTCCTTCTCCACGCCAGGGAGCCCTGGGCAGCTGCAGGAATACAGGTGCTTACCTCCACCAGTTCCAGAAATGCACTGACTGCTTCCCTCGCTCTCTTTTGGACCAGCTTCACCTTCTGCTGTCCCTGTCATTAGCCAACCTCGTTTCAGCAGAAGTCCAATATAAGTGACCGCTCCACGGCTTCCAGAACATTCTTGCAGATTACATTAAAGTCACAAAGAGAGGGTGCGAGGTGGCTCAATCGTTTAAGCAGCCAGCTCTTGATTTCAGCTCAGGTCCAAACCTCAGGAATATGAGCTCAAGCCCCCTGACAGGCTCTGCACTCAGCGAGTTCTCTGCTTGAGGATTCTCTCCCTCTGCCTCTGCCTTTCCCCCCAGCTCATGTGCATACTCTCTCTCCCTCTCTCAAATAAATAAATAAATAAATTTTTTAAATAGAGGCACAGGGGTGCCTGGGTGGCTCAGTTGGTTAAGTGACTGCCTTCAGCTCAGATCATGATCCTGGAGTCCTGGGATCGAATCCCACATCGGGCTCCCAACTCCATGGGGAGTCCACTTCTCCCTCTGACCTTCTCCCCACTCATGCTCTCTCTCTCTCATTCTCTCTCTCACATAAATAAATAAAATCTTAAATAAATAAATAAAGCCACAAAGAGGAAGCGTGTAATCTCCTAACGCTAGCTCTAGTCTCCGGGGAATATTAACTGGAGACCAGCTAGAATTCATGGACCTGGGAAACAGGACTGCCGATGTTTTTATTTTGCCAAATGAGGAAATTTTTGAAAATAGCTGTTATTAATGATTAGCATCCTAGAAACAAAAAGTCATTTGAAGCACCTTCCAAGGGAAGAAGTAGTCTCACAGGAAAGGTAGCCCTCTGCAAGAAAGGAAGGCTGGCAGTCTGACCAACATAGCAAGCAGGTATGTTTTCATGGGTGGTATTATACCCCCTCTGTCCACTGCGTTCACATAATAGCTGTCTGAAACAGTTTCCATATTCGTTCTCTCTGAAAGCAAAGGAAAGGACTGAAAGGGACGAGGTGAGGTTTTTTCCTACAGAATCTATGATTAGGTATTAGGTAACTTAATACCAAGTTGCTTTCCATTTGCATCACAAAGTCAATGATGTATGTCTATTTGTAAAAACTGTGTGTGAGAGAGAGAGAGAGAGAGAGAGCACGTGAGTGTGTATATATACAGAGCAACATGGATATGGTGCTGTCACAGGCTGAACTGTGTTCCCCTAAAATTCGTATGTTGTAGCCCTAACCTGCAATACTTCAGAATGTGGCCCTAGTTGAAGACAGGTCTTTAAAAAAGTAGGTTCAAATGAATCCATTAGGGTGGATCCTAATCCAGTCTCACTGTGTTCTTACAGGAAGTGATAAGGACACACAGACACCAAGGCCACCTGGGCCACAGACGGACAACCACGTGAAAGAGGCAGCAAGAGGATGGCCACCTGCAAACCAAGGATAAAGACCTGAAACAGATCCTTCCCTAGTTCACAGAGAAAACCAATCCTGACACCTTGATCTTGGACTTCCAGTCTCCAGAATTGGAAGAAAATAAATTTCTGTCGTTTCAGCCACTCAGTCTTTGGTATTTCATTATGACAGCCCTAGCAAACTAATACAGCTTTGATTAATTAGATATCCTATCCTAGAAAGTCGATTAAAGATGACTTACATTATACCAACCACTTCTACTGTAACTAAACAACAAATATATTTCTGGAAAGAAACCCATTTCCAAAATGTCACTAACCTATCCCACTACATGCCGTCTTCACTAAATACATTTATGACATTCCCATCAGCATGTCCTTCAAGGAGAAAGAGCACTAGTTTTGTACATGTGAAAACTAGTATGGGTCAGTTCAACTGTGAAAGATGTAGGGGACATGGAAAAGTCAAGGCCTGTGCCCTCAAAGAATTTGGGCTTGTCTTCAAAACTGAACTTTCCTCTGTTGAGTGTCACCCCTCAAATCCACACACACAGAGGTTAAGGTGCAACACAGAAACCTGATGACACAGGCAGACAACAGGTGAGCAGGCTCAGCATGAGAGGGAGGCTCCTTACAGCCAGGAGCCAGGCGGGGGAGGGCTCACAGACACTCAGTTCTCTGAGTCTTTGCCCACTCTATTCTACCTGCCAGCCTGGACTGCCATCTATCCCAACTTCGGATTCCCGCCAGCCTTTGAGAAAAGAGCTTAGTCACCACCTCCTCTTGCCCCCAGTCCTGCCCAAGCCCAAGAGGACTGTGCCCCTTCCTTCAAATCCCATCACATGGATTACTTGAATCTCTCATTTTAATAAGGAGAGTATAAATCAGACTCCCTCAGGATCAGACTTTGCCTCTTGCTGAACTCCCATGCTGATTTATAGAGCTGCTATTATAAAACATCACAGCCCTGTGAATTACCATTTTAACAGTACTAGGGAAACAACCCCCCTTTCCATTTTAATTAGTGGAGTTTGGGGAACACTTGGCATAATAGCGCTAAGGAGAATGAGACTGGCCATATCTTAAATCACTTTAAGGATGATCTGGCAAACAAGCCGACTTTGTATTTATTGCTCATGCTATCTGTCTCCAAACAGCACACACTGTTCTTTATACAGCCCTGAGCTGAATCATTCTTCCCACAACACAGGCCAAAAGAGAAGGACCAGGTACTTCAATCTCCGTTCCACAGAAATGGAAATGTAGACTAAAGCAGTGTTTATTTAATGGCCCCAGACAGAGCCACAGGAAAAGCTAAATTTTCTAATGATGATTAATTTTTTACACTAAATAAGGGCAGATATGTTATAGAGTAAGCTGTAAATATCAAATGAACGTTGAAGATAATCACAGACTTGCTTCTGGTAGTCTTAGCCTCTGCTTCAGGCTCCCAGAAATATGGGTTAAACATCCGCTCCTCCTGAGGTAACTTATTTTTAAGATTTTATTTATTTATTTGACAGAGAGACAGCGAGAGAGGGAACGCAAGCAGGGGGAGTGGGAGAGGGAGAAGCAGGCTTCCCGCTGAGCAGGGAGCCGGACCCCAGGACCCTGGGATCATGCCCTGAGCCAAAGGCAGACGCTTAGTCACTGAGCCACCCAGGTGCCGCTCCTGTTAGGTAATTTAATGGAGATTTTAGGGGAGCACTGGTAGGAATATATACTGGTTTACATGATATGGTTTCTAGATCTTCAGACCCTCATCTGTTTTTTTTCCTTCTTTTTCTTTCTTTCTTTCTCTTTCTTTCTTTTTCTTTTTGATTCACACAGGAGAATTATATTTTGGGGGAAAATCTGCACAAAGGTTTATAGAAAGACAGGTGCTATATACACCCACATATCCTCACTTATTGTCAAGTTTTCTTTCTTGATCAACCAGGCAACTGTAGAGCTGACCCGTAGGAAGCAGCTCCCTCAGCCCTACCCCACCTTTGTCTTTAATTGTTGTTTTTGCTGTTACTGAGGAAGTGAGGAAAACAAAGGCATCTCTGAGGAGAATAATTATTTGAAGCTTATAAATTCTTTTCACTTGAAGGGTTATAAAATCTGCTAATGTTCTCTAGTCAGGTGAACATCCTACAGATCTTGGTAACAGAGACACAAGCAACAATTCAACCCAGACTTTAACATCCGTAATTTTAGCATTTCATAAAAAGATGCTCAGCTTCCGCATTTTTACTTCGCATCTTGGCGACACCATAACAGAGAGCAGAATCACGTTTGCAAGGAAAGAGAAGCCAAAAATGCATACTTTCCTCTCTTTCTAATGGGACTAAGCATTTCTTATTCTCTAGTCAAGAAGAAAAATCACTTTGTACCCTGAGATAAGCCAAAAATAACACGACCATCCTGTCTGAAAGTTGGTCCCACCAAACCATAAAACCTTGAACGTGTTCCATAAGTCTGGGCTCCCTAAGGAAAACCAACTTTTTTCCTGATTGTTTGCTAAGGAATGTCTGGGGGTAAGTCATGACTTTGGGGAATATGGAGATATTAGTCTATTTTTCATGGTTCAAGGCAACTTTCACACATGTGTAAAAGTTGCCTTGAACCATGAAAAATAGACTAATGGACCCTTGAGAACTCTGATAACCTTATGAGGTATTTTCTTTCAAGTATTTTTGTGTTTTTATTTGATGAGTCAGTCTTCTGAAGACTGACTCTCTTGCACTGGGCAAGTAAACATTTTCTTTCCTTTTCTAAATGCTCCTACCCGCAAGTCTGAAGTCCATGCAACCTCAAGGAAACAGAGCATTACTCTTTACTATTTCAACCAAGTATATTTAATCCATACTCTGAGCGGCCACAACTGTGGGACCTGATCAAATGTCCATTTTATTCTTCTCTCCCATTGCCCTTTAATATGGATTCGGTGGATTCATCCTCCCTGTCCTCAGACAAACACTTGGGAAGATCCCATGACTTTTCTGCTCAAGCAACCACCGCAAAGTCCCAAAAGAATTCAAATGTGCATTCTGGAAATAAAAGAAACTCCAACCAGGTTATAACATTAAATGTCCTGGCCTATGCTAGCTGGTCCTTCTGCACACTGCTTTCCTGCAAGGATTGGGGGAAAGTTGACCTCTTTCCTTTTTCTCTACTTTATGTCCAACTACCAGCCAGTTTCTCACCTCAACAAGATCAAAGTAGGAGGACAGGACTGTATTAACTGTCTTCATACACTCCATTTACAAGCACTCTAGTGATGAATTTTCCTTCAGCTGCCTGCTCACTCTTACCTCAGCCTCTGGATTTCTGGAAAGTTTAGCTGCTGGGGTGCCCTCACTCTTGGGCTGAGTTTACAGTGTCTCCAGGCCAGTCCTCTTTCCTACATGGTCTTACCTGGCCCCCCGAAAATCCTCTGGCATCTTTTGTCCTAACAACTCTGAGAAGCCAGGTGATCTTACCACCCAGGCCACCACATAAGCACCAAATGCAGGAAATACAGGTACCATTGAACTAGTGGCTCCTCAAAAGTCCCCCTCACTAGGTTTGGGATGAAGGAAATGATCTTTCTGAATAAATCTCTTTAACACAGCCTCCTCTCTTAATCCTCATATTCCTAAAGTGGCCAATAGGGTTTGTGAGTTATGGAAAAGTTCTCAAATATCTACATTATAGTTTCTACTTGGCAGTCTAGCACTTTCCTTTGGAATTTCACATACCTTTAATGTGTGGCTCAGTCAAAATTTTAATTCAGTATCCTATTTACATCCACACATGTACAAATATTTAGGATAGACTATTAATTTCCAATTACCTTAAAGTTCATTTTACTCTTATAGATCTAATAAAATTGAGGAATTTGAACTCTGAAAGGGACATTCAGAGATATCAGAGTCAACACTCCAGTCACTGGTGGGAAATCCTCACCCAATCCTGACACAAGATCACCCAACATTGGCTTGATCTGACACTGGGAACATACCTACTTCCTCTTCCTCAGGTATCTGAGGACTGGTCTTATAACTGGCCAAGGATCGTCTCTGGCAGGTTAAACTCTCACTGTTCCTCATATGGCCTAGTCTTTAGACCCTCATCATCCAGGTCACCTTCCTCTGGATGCTACAAAGTTAGTTTCTATCCTCTACCAAGGGGCCACCAGAAGGGGACGCTATGTGGAGGGACTCTGGGCTCCCTTGACCCAGTCGCTGTAGTTTGGGTTAGATGGTAGTTGTAAAGAGTCCAGGTTCTAACCCCCACTCTTTTACTACTTACCAGCTATGTAATCTTAGGCAAATTACTTAATCCTTCTGTGCTTCAGCCTCCTTATCTCTTAAATGAGAATGCTGATAACTGTTTTCCCTACTTCGTGGGGTTGATACAGGGCTTGAGATAAAATTGCAAATCACTCATAAATGTGCTAAGCACATAAGCTCCATACAAATGTCTATAAAAAAAATGTCTGTCCTTGGGGCACCTGGGTGGCTCAGTCGTTAAGCCTCTGCCTTTGGTTCAGGTCATGATCCCTGGGTCCTGGGATCCAGACCTGTGTCGGGTTCCCTGCTCGGCTGGAAGCCTGCTTCTGCGTCTCCCACTCCCCCTGCTTGTGTTTTCTCTCTCACGGTCTCTCTCTCTCTCTCTCTCAAATAAATAAATAAAATCTTTAAAAAAAAAAAAAAAAGGTCTGCCCTTGTCAGTGCAACCCAAGTTTCCTACTAAGAAGTTGCTTCACATTATGGTCCTTTCAGAGCTTGGGGGCCACTGAAATCCCTGGGATTTTTTTTTTCTTTCACATGAATTGCTGCTCAGTGGGGCCACTCTATCTTTCACTTTTTAAATTGACTGTGAACCTAAATGCAGGACTAGAACATCAACCTTCTGTGAGCTTAACCTTCTGTATTATTGTCTCTTGTCCAGATGCAAAATGTGTCTAATGGAGTACCCCTCCCAGATTTTCTATCCCAACTAACAGCAACAGTTGCCATANTGTGAGCTTAACCTTCTGTATTATTGTCTCTTGTCCAGATGCAAAATGTGTCTAATGGAGTATCCCTCCCAGATTTTCTATCCCAACTAACAGCAACAGTTGCCATATCTCTGATAAATGTCCCCTCTATATCTTTCTCCTGATGAATAATACCCAGAGGTGCAGGGACAGGGACAGAGCCTTGTTGCACATCCTCTCTTCCCTTACTTTATGATTAGGGATAGAATGAGACTTTGTAAATACTTCTGCAAAGGCAGGACACACTTTGGAGCATCCATAATGGGGGGCAGGGACCAGTGACTGAATTATCTGTATGTCCCTCACTTTGGGAAGCCCTGTTTGTAGAATTTAAAATAGTCACAGCCACCTAGCTGTGAGAAGTAAAGAAGACTGTGCACTAGGAAGCACCTCGCCAAGTCATAGTCACTCTAAATACATTAGAAGGTCGGGCGCCTGGGTGGCTCAGTGGGTTAAAGCCTCTGCCTTCAGCTCAGGTCATGATCCCAGGGTCCTGGGATCGAGCCCCACATCGGGCTCTCTGCTCAGCGGGGAGCCTGCTTCCTCCTCTCTCCTTGCCTGCCTCTCTGCCTACTTGTGATCTCTCTCTCTCTCTCTGTCAATTAAATAAATAAATAAATAAATAAATAAATAAATAAATAAATAAATAAATTAGAAGGTCAAAAATAAACATTCTCCAGAAGAGATCACATATTAGGTTACAAAACCAGACTCAACAAATACAAGATCAAAGTCATACCATGCACCTTTTTTTTTTTTAAGATTTTTATTTACTTATTTGACAGAGAGAGAGAGATTACAAGTATGCAGAGAGGCAGGTAGAGAGACAGGGAGAGGAGGAAGCAGGCTCCCCGCTGAGCAGAGAGCCCGATGCGGGGCTCGATCCCAGGACCCTGAGATCATGACCTGAGCTGAAGGCAGAGGCTTTAACCCACTGAGCCACCCAGGCGCCCCACCATGCACCTTTTCTGACCACAGCACTATGACACTTGAAGTCAACCACAAGAAAAAAATCTGGAAAGACCACAAACACATGGAGGCTAAATAATATGCTACTAAATAATTACTGGGTCAAACCAGGAAATAAAAGAATTAAAAGAACTATCTGGAAACAAATCAGAATGAAAACACAATGGTCCAAAACCTTTGGGATACAGCAAAAGCAGTCCTAAGAGGGAAGTTTATAGCAAAACAGGCCTATCTTATGAAGCAAGAAAAATCTCAAATAAAAATCAAAACTTACACCTACAGGAGCTAGAAAAAGAACAAAAAATGAAGCCTAAAGCCAGCACAAAGAGGGAAATAATAAAGGTTACAGCAGAAATAAATGATATAGAAACTAAAAAGACAAATAGAACAGATCAATGAAACCAGGAGACGGTTCTTTGAAAAGAATCAATGAAACTGATAAACCTCTAGCCAGACTATTCAAGAAAAAAAGAAAAAGACTCAAATAAATAAAATGAAAAATGAGAGGAGAAATAACCAACACCACAGAAACACAAACTATTATAAGAGAATACTATGAAAAACTATATGCCAACAAATTGGACAAGAAATGGACAAGTTCCTAGAAACATATACCTACCAAAACTGAAACAGGAAGAAATAGCAAACTTGAACAGACTGATAACCAGGAAAGAAATTGAATCAGTAGTCAAAAAACTCCCAACAAACAAAAGTCTAGGGCCATATGGCTTCACAGGTAAATTCTATCAAACACTTAAAGAAGAATACATACCTATTCTTCTCAAACTATTCCAGAAAACAGAAATGGAAGGAAAACTTCCGCTTCAGTCCATGAGGCCATCATTCCCCTGATACCAAACCAGATAAAGACAACACAAAAAAAGAGCACTACAGGCCAATATCTCTGATGAACATAGATGCAAAAATCCTCAACAAAATACTTAGCAGACCAAACCCAATGATACATTAAAAAAAAAATCATTCAACACAATCAAGTAGGATTTATTCCTAGCTGCAAGGGTGGTTCAATTTACACAAATCAATCAACATGATACATCACATTAATAAAAGAAAAGGTTAAGAATCATGTGATCATTTCAATAGATGCATTAAAAGCATCTGACAAAGTGCAACATTCATTCATGATAAAAACCCTCAACAAAGTAGAGTTAGAGAGAACATACCTCAACATAATAAAAGCCATATATGGAAACACCCACAGCTAATACCATCCTAAATGGGGAAAAAGTGAGAGCTTTTCCTCTATGATCAGGAACACAACAGTAATGTCCACTCTCACCACTTTCATTCAATGTAGTTCTAGAAGTCCTCGCCACAGCAATCAGATAACAAAAAGAAATAAAAAGGCATCCTAATTAGCAAGGAAGAAGTTAAACTTTCACTCCACAAAGATGACATGACAGTCTATATAGAAAACCTGAAAGAGTCTACCAAAAAACTACTAGAACTGATCAATGAGTTCAGTGAAGTCCTACAATACAAAATCAGTGTACAGAAATCTGTAGTATTTCTATACACTAATAATGAAGCAGCAGGAGAAATTAAGAAAACAATCCCATTTACAACTGCACCAAAAGTAAAGAGATAGCCAGGAATGGTTTGGTCTAGGAATAAACCCAACCAAAGATGTAAAAGATTTGTACTCTAAAAACTACAAAACACTGATGAAAGAGATTGAAAATGACTCGAAGAAATGGAAAGACATTCTATGCTCACGGATTGGAAGAACAATTATTGTTAAAATGTCTCTACTGCCCAAAGCAATCTACACATTTAATGCAATTCCTATCAAAATACCGACCGCATTTTTCAGAGCTAGAACAACCCCAAAATTTGTACGGAACCACAAAAGACCCTAAATAGCAAAGCAATCTTGAAAAAGAAATGCAAGGCGCCTGGGTGGCTCAGTGGGTTAAAGCCTCTGCCTTCGGCTAAGGTCATGATCTCAGGGTCCTGGGATCAGGCCCACATCGGGCTCTCTGCTTGTCAGGGAGCCTGCTTCCTCCTCTCTCTCTCTGCCTGCCTCTCTGCCTACTTGTAATCTCTCTCTCTCTCTCTGTCAAATAAATAAATAAAATCTTAAAAAATAAAAAAGAAATGCAAAGCTAGAGGCGTCACAATTCTGGACTTCAAGCTATATTACAAAGGTATAGTATTCAAAACAGTCTGGTACTGGCACAAAAATAGATACATAGAGCAATGGAACAGAATAGAGAACCCAGAAATGAACCCTCAGCGCTATGGTCAACTAATCTTTGACAAAGCAGGAAAGAACATCCAATGGGAAAAAGACAGTCTCTTCGACAAATGGTGCTGGGAAAACTGGACCGCCACATGCAGAAGAATGAAACTGAACCATTCACTTTCACCAGATACAAAAATAAACTCAAAATGGATTAAAGACCTAAATGTGAGACCTGAAACCATAAAAATCCTTGAAGGTAGCACAGGCAGTCATATCTCTGACACTGGTTGTAGCAGCCTTTTCTAGATAGGTCTCCTGAGGCAAGAGAAACAAAGCAAAAACAAACTATTGGGACTATATCAAAATAAAAAGCTTCTGCACAGTGAAGAAAACAATCAACAAAGCTAAAAGGCAGCCTATGGAATGGGAGAAGATATTTGCAATTGACGTATCTGATAAAGGGTTATTATCCAAAATATATGAAGAACTTCTAAAACTCAACACCCAAAAAACAAATAATCCAATTGAAAAATGGGCAGAAGACGTGAATAGACATTTTTCTGAATAAGACATATAGATGGCTGACAAACACATGAGGAGATGTTCAACATCACTGATCATCAGAGAAATGCAAATCAAAACAACAATGAAATATCACCTCACACCCATCAGAAGTGCTAAAATCAACAACACAAGAAACAAAACAGGTGTTGGTGAGGACGTGGAGAAAGGGGAACCCTGCTGCACTGATGGTGGGAATGCAAACTGGTGCAGCCACTCTGAAAAACAGCATGAAGTTTCCTCAAAAAGCTAAAAACAGAATCTACCACAATCTAGTAATCACACTAGCTGGTATTTACCCAAAGAATGCAAAAACAACAATTCAGAGGGATACATACACCTTGATATTTATAGCAGCATTATCTACAATAACCAAATTATGGAAAGAGCCCAAATGTCCATCCACTGACGAATGGCTAGAGAAGTGGTGTATATATACAATGGACTACTACTCAGCCATAAAAAGAATGAAATCTTGGGGAGCCTGGGTGGCTCAGTTGGTTAAGTGTCTTCCTTCAGCTCAGGTGGTCCTGGGATCTAGTCCTGATTCAGGTTCCCCGCTCAGCGGGGAGCCTAACTTCTCCCTCTGCCCTTGCCCCTGCTTGTGCTTTCTTTCTCTCAAATAAATAAAAATCTTAAAAAAAAAAAAAAACGAATGAAATCTTGCCATTTGCAATGATGTGGATGAACTAGAGAGTATTATGCTAAGTGAAATAAGTCAGCAGAGAAAGACAAATACCATATGCTTTCACTCATATGTAGAATTTAAGAAACAAATGAGCAAAGGGAGGGCAGGGAAAAGAGAGGCAAACAAAGAAACAGACTCTTAGCTATAGAGAACAAACGATGGTTACCAGAGGGGAATAGGTGGGGGGATGGATGCAATAGGTGATGGGGATTAAGGAAGGCACTTGTGATGAGCACCAACGTATGGAATTGCAGAATCATTATATTACACACTTGAAACTAATCTTACACTATATGTTAGCTAACTGGAATTAAAATAAAAACTTAAAAAATAAATTAAAGGTAAAAAATAAAGGATTCAGAGGAACTGTAATTGGCAAAATATCAGGCCTAGAAAAATGGGGAGGAGGAAAGTTACATTTTCTAGAATGCACAGATGGTATAATCTGCACAGTAAAAGGTGACCCCCATCATGAGCAGAGAGGGGTTTGCCTAGAAGAGTCAATGGGGGCAGCCAGGGAGAGGTGTATACACCCTGACAGATGCAGCAGGATAAACAACACAGAACGATACACACTCCTATTTCATAAAACAATGCTCTCCTTGCATATACAATGCACTGTGATGTTTTCTCGTCCCTTCTATTTAATCTCATGCTGTAAAAAATGCCGGTGCAACTCACTACATTCACGTTACCCTAACAAGTCACAATCCACATTTGAAAAATGATGGATATGGCATGCCCCAACCAACAACTGGGTAAGTTGCTAGATAAGAGGCAGAAGTTAGTTTGGCATAAATTATCTTTGCAAATCCTTTCCTAGGTGGTCTTGAGCTTTCTCCCTTAAAAATGTGCTCTGGACGGGGCACCTGGGTGGCTCAGTCATTAGGCGTCTGCCTTCGGCTCAGGTCATGATCCCAGGGTGCTGGGATGAAGCGCTGCCATCGGCTCCCTGCTTGGCAGGAAGCCTGCTTCTCTCTCTCCCACTCCCCCTGCTTGTGTTCCCTCTCTCACTGTGTCTATCTCTGTCAAATAAATATTTTAAAAAAATTTTTGCTCTGGAATGTTGCCAGGTTTCAATGTTTCCCTCTTTTGAAAAGTGAGGTATGGTGCTCCTCTATCAAGCCCGCTGAAAGGTGATTGGGAACACTTTTCGCTGCTCTAGGATGCCTGTTATTTGGGCCTTGAGCTATCCAGCCCAGTCTTGGGCTTCAAGACCTCTTAGGGGCTCTTATTTCTTTGCTGCCAGTAAGAAATAAACTGGGAGCAATTCTGCCTTCTGCTAAACCTGCTGATATCATCTCATCTTCCATAATCACTGCATATCATCCTGATCAGAGCCTGACTCCTTAATGTGGGCACTCCAGCTCATAGTAGCCTCTCCATTCTGGACCTTAACCTTAGCAGACCCAGGCCGCTTTCCTGCCTGCATTCTTGGCAGTGCACCCCACGCGTACCTAAGGGACGCTGGCCTCATGGTCCTGGTTTCCAGACCCCTACTCCCCACTATTGACCGGGGGATTGAGTTGGAAAACTTCTCTCATATCTCAACCTAATTTTTTTTCATGTGCAAACTGGCAATGCTGCCACTTACCTTTGGGATTTTCATGAGGATTTATATATGGAAGTTCCCTTCTTTTCCCTGGAGTAGCATGGACAATTACCCCCAAGCTCCCTTTGCTTTCTGGACACCATACAATGTTTCCTTTTGTCACGAGATTAAATCCTGGGTAATAGCTGGGATTCCTCAAATCATCTAAACTGCTGCGGGAACCACAAAGCCTCACAACAAGTTTCCAACGGGGCAACCTTTTGTCTTCCTCAATTAATTATGCAGAAAGGGTGGAAAAGGAAGAAAAACGAAACCGCTCTTTCCCTCTAATCAGTAAAATGACCTGCAGGCAGGCTCCCTAGCGCTACCGAAACGAAGGAAGTGAGCCAGGGTCGATTCTGGGAACCCTGCCCACGGCTGGGGGCGTGTATTTCCCCCGGACGCGCAGGGTCCCGGCGCCCAGAAGGGCTCTCCGTTGTAGGGCACGGCGGTGGCAGGCCGGCCAGGACGCGGAAAGTTTTCTCACGGGCGGGAGGAGGTGTTCCACGGCCCCCCAGCGGAGAGGAGGAAACCCGCCCAAGCCCTTAGCCCCGAGCTCCACCGCCTCCAGCCTTGCCGGAAGGCTCCCGGCCGACCGCTCCCGGCCGCGGGCTGCGAGCAAGGTCTTAAACTTGGGTGCTCTCCTCGGGGTCTCACTCTTCCCCTGGGCTCTCTCTCAAGCCCCGGTTCTCTCCTTCCCGCTCCCATCCTCCCAAACACGCCCGCCACCCCACCCCCCAAAAAACCACCGCCAAACCCGATCGAGCAGACAGCCTTCTCCCGAGCCTCCCGAGCCCC
>LNAC01000242.1:2368588-2395307 GCA_002007465.1 Ailurus styani | reverse complement strand
TCCCGACCTGCAGCCCCGGCGGCAAGGGGCGCGGGGCCGCCTCCGGAGCCCGGGCCGCCGAGGCCAAGAGGAGGCGAGCTTTGCCCAGCCCGGCCCCGCGCGCGCTGCCCCTCGCTGTCTGGCTAAGAGCTTTCCGCGGGGAGAAGGAAATAACTCGGGACACTGGACCCTTCCCGGCTCTGCAGTGGGTCCCTCGGGCCAGTTTTGGCCAATGAGCTGAGCAAGAAGGAGTGGGGCAGCACGAATGAGATTTATGAGAAATCCTCAGCGTTGAGTTCAAGTTCATTAAGGCCGAGGCCCTTCATCATGAGCTACTAAAACTACCCCAGTTTCAGTTCTGCCTTGCAGGAGCGGGTGTCCACGGACAGTCTAATGTCCCCCACACAGGGCCCCCAAAGCGTAGGACTGGACCGAGAGGAGTTTCAGGTGAGCAGACTGGCTCACTCCTCCCTTCCAGTAAATATTTACTGAGACCGTAGTCCAGGCCAGACGCTGATCTGGGGGTTGGGGATACTACCTCCTGGAGACACTCAGTAAACATAAATGCGTGAAATAGGTAGTATGTGCGGTAGCAATAAGAGCTATAGCGAAAAAATAACTCAGGAAGGGCATGAAGAATGTTGGGGGCGGGGGGGGGCTTTAATTCGGTGGTCAGAGGTGGCCCAAAGTGAAGGTGGCTTTTGAGTAAAGAACTGGAGATGGGAGAGGAAGCGTGCTGGCATCTGGGGAGAAAGCCGGCGCTGCGCTACTCGCCCTGAGACGTTCTTTAGGGTGTAAGGCCTTTCTTTCACTATTGGCACGCACCAGAGCTAGCAGTATTATTGCCAGCTCACAAATGAGGGCTCTGTAGCTTCGGGAGGTTAAGGGAATGGCCTGAGGTCACAGATTAGTAAATGGTGCCCCCAGAACCATGGTTTGAGCAGGACCACAGTGCGGTGGGGGAAATGCACCACGAGCAGCCCGCTGGCCGGCCCGGGGATTAACTGCATCTCTCGGTGTCTGAGAAAGATTCCTGATTTCACTGATTTTGTTAAGCGGCTAGTTTCATTATTACGTGTAATATGAAATATTTTGCCCAGCGCCTTTACAGCTGTGTGCCCGATCCTCCCCCTCATCTGCAGGCAGTTTAATTCTCAACGACATAATGTGACCATCTGTGATGAGATTCATGAGTCCTTCCCTAACTGGGCGCTTTGCTTCCAGTGGCACGTGCCTGTTTATGCGGCCGCAACCCATCACCCCTGCTTTGGAGCCTGCACTGCGTGTCTGCAGGGCACCGTGAAGCCATCAGAGAGAGCAGGGTGGCAGAGTCGCTGGCTCTGAGGCAACGGGGTCGACCAGCCAGTCTCTGCCTTAGCAGTCAGAATCTGATGGCCTCTTTGGGGCCGAGTGCCAACAGCTCCTAAGGCAGAAAGCAAGGGCACATTGTCCTGTCAGTTTCAGGGGCTGGGACTACAGCAGCCAGCGTGAGCATCACCACCAATAGGGTGGGCGAGTTCCCGTTTCTCTCCCAGGTATCTCTGCCTTCCCACAGCTGCATCTATTCCTTCTTCCCTCCCTCAGTGCCAGGAACATCTTCCCGGCTGTCCTTCAAGATCCCCGAAGGCCACCTGCTTCAGGAAGCCTTCCTCATTGCCCCCAGCTACAGATGAACTCTTCTTCTAAACTCTGACCCCTCTCTTAGAGCATTGGTCTTTGAGAGTTTAGCTCTAACGCAGCCTCCCCCTGTCCCTCCACAGGCCTGCTTTATGTTTAATTTCTCCACAAGCCTTAGTATAGCGCCTTGCACCCAACGGACCTTTGATGAGGAGTCTGTTGTTAATAAATTAATCTATGAAAACACCATTGCATTGTTTCTTAATTTTTGTCTTTTCATTCCAAAATAACTTTTAAGCGGACAGTCTTGAGTGACAAGACCGAGTTACATGTAACCATAGCTGTTGCTTGTTAATATACATTGACAACTGTTTACTTTGAGCTAAATTCTCTTCGCCCCATTCCGAAGTTTGAAAACCGAGGTTTAAGAGTAATCTCTCCAAGGTCACGATACTAATCATTGCTAGAGCCATTTAAACCCAGGGTTATTTGACTCCAAAGGGTATGCTCTCCACCACGAGCCCATGTAGCCCCTTATTCAGTCATTCATTCATTCATACATTCATTGGGCTTTTGATCAACATTTACATTTCCTGTCTTAACTCTGCTGCAGACATTGTCAAAATAGCAGTGACCCAAACACAGTTCTTGGGGAACCAAAGGGAGGTGGTCTAAAAGAACAAACTTCCAGTTAGAAGATAAAGAGGCAGGCACTAGGATTGAATGTACAACACAATGACCGTGGCTAATACTGTAGGATACGTGGGGAAGTTGCTAAGAGAGAAATCCTGAGAGTTCTCGTCACAAGGGAACTTTTGTTGTTTTTGCTTTTTCTTTTTATTGTATCCAAATGAGAGGATGGATGCTAACTTATTGCGGTAATCACTTCACAATACATGTAAATCAAACCATTATAGTATAAACATTTAACTTATGCAGTGATACATGCCATTTACATCTCAATAAAACTGGAGGTAAAAACAGAGTTGTTGCCCTCAAAAGTGTTTGCAATCTAGTGTTTGCAAAAGTGTTTGCAATCTAGTAGACGGGACAGAGTAGGAAATGCTCAGCATGGAAATGTTCAGCATTATAAATTTTATAAAAGAGATGCAGAGAGGCCCTAAAGGGACATTTTGTTTTAGATTAGATAATGACAATAAGGATTCACTGAGAAGATAGAATGTAATTTTAATTCTGAAGGATACAGACTAGTTTATTATAATGATAATGAAGAAAAGCATATGGCCAACAGAGTAAAGAACATATGCAGAAATATGGAAGCGTGGAGGAGTACGGCACCTTCAGATTCCAGGGGCTGCAGCACAGTGAGAGCAGCACTGAGAGGAAGCTGGAAAGGTAGGCACAGCCAAAACACAAGGAAGGGATCATGGATCAGCTTCACGGAGTCCAGTAGCCTCTGAAATGTACAAAGTCATGACTGTCTATGTTTGTGAACTTTCCAGGGGAAAGGCTTGATAGCTTTAGTCAAATTCTCCAAGGGGTTGACTGACCCAGGGTCAGGAGGTGGGGAAGTCAGTTTCCCTTGCCACAGTCTGCTGCCCAATCCACAGAACATGGGTAACCCCCAAGGGATGGCAACATCAGGATTGGGGGTAGGTGCAAGGCTCACCCCTGCCAAATCACCTACAAATATATAGTGCATTGCCAGCCCTGGACAAGGATGGCTGAACTCTGATTCCCCTAGCACCTGCATCCAGATCCCCTCCCAGGACAGAAGAAGGGGCTAGCTGGGCAGTCAACATACCAGATGGCAGGGAGCTGACAGCTGAGAACATTTACCAGGGAGGCAGCAGAAAGCAAGATTCTAAGCCCTCAGTGCATACTCCATTGTCCCACCAGACTTGTGCCCCCACCCCATAAGTTAGGACTTATGTTGAAGTCCTAACACCCAATACCTCAGAATATGACAGTATTTGGAGACAATGCCTTCGAAGAAGTGATTATGGTTAAATGAGGTCATATGAATGGGCCTTAATCCTATCTGACTTGTGTCCTTGTAAGAAGAAGTAAAGACACACAGAGACTTGTATACACAAAGGGATGATCATGGAAAGAGGCACCAAGGTAGGCCATGTACAAGCCAAGGAGAGAGACCTTAGAGGAAATTAACCTTGCTGGCACCTTGATCTTGGACTCTCGGTCTCCAAAATAATGAAACAATACATTTCTGTTGTTTAAGCCATCCAGTCTGTGACATTTTGTTATGGCATCCCTAGAAAATTAATATATTTATAAAACATAAATTCAAATTCAAAGATGAAAGTTTTAAAAAATTCGATATGGTGGCCACAGAACATTAAATTTCAAATGAGGGTTTTCCTTAGCATGGAATCTTGTGCTGCAACCCTGGTCACATCCCCCCAAAGCCAGGTCTTAAGAATAGGAGAATGACAATCTTCAGACAACTTGGGATCTGGGAGTGGAGAAGTGTGACTCAATCTGTGGGAATGGATGTGATTGTTCCCCAGGAACACAAGTGAAAAGACAAGAGAAGAGAAAGGTTTGATATCAGAAGCTTGGAACACAAACCTGGAAGGAAGACAGAGAAGGAGCAATTAGAGAAATAGGCGATGAACAAGAGAAGGTGGACCTGATGGAGCAATAAGCAATAGTGTCAAAATCTCAAGGGTATGTGATTAAGAACTAGAATCCATTGGTCTTTGCACAGAGGTCATGTGCTGGAGACTGAGGTCAGGTTTCTGTTGGTGGAGGACTAAAGACAGCAATTACAGTCTACTCCTCTAAGGAGACTGGGGAGTGCTGGAGGTGAGACTGGTGAGGACCTCCGTGCAAGCACAGGCAGGCCCAGGGATCCAGGAAACTAAAATCCCATAGTCTGTCACCTGCAGCAGCCTGCAGGTCAACGGAAGGTCTTCTGGCAGAGGCACCAAATTTCCTTGCCTTAAATAACAAAGTTGTGGCTAGAGTTTTTCTTGTGTATTTAGCACTGCGGTCCCCTCCCTTGCTCCACGAGAGCAGCAGCTGTTCTGTCTCCATCAGGCACGAGCTGCAGCTCCCGGCACACAGTAGGCATAGTAACATATGCTGAATCAATTAATGGGAAACAGATCAAGTGACAAGCTGTGGGGGTTTTTGTTTGTTTTGTCTTCATTTATTTCTTTGTTTTGGATAAAAAAGTCTTAAACATATTTATAGACCGAGAGCAAGGACCCAGAAGGAGGAGAGAAGTTGAAGACGGATTTGAGAGAGGAAAGAATTGATGAAATAAGATACTAGGGGAATGGAGTAGGAAAATAAATCAGCATAAATATGAGAGAAAAAAAATTATCTGAATCATCCTTTGGGAAATTCATTTATCCATTCAATGGTGACTACCTTGCTTTATCTTGGACCCTCCAGGCATGGGGAAATCTGAGGAAGGGAAGGGTGGATTCAAAAGAGCTATTCCCTTCCAGCTATTCAGGTGACACCACCTAGCTAAGAAATTTCCGTGGAAAAAGATAAACAACGATGTAACACAGCAAGGATGATCCCAAGCATCTGAGTAATAACGATTTAGAAATAGAATGCACAGAGAGGAAACCTGAGGGCATAAGGAAAATGCACTGCAGAAAAGGAGAGGAGATCGTGGAAAGGAAGCAGAGAAGAACTAGGGGACGGTGGCCCTGGCCTGCTGGCAATGGGCCGGCTGGCAGCTTTCGGCAGCTGGAAGGCAGGGGCTCAGTGTTGCCCCAGGACCTGGGACAGCTCCATTTATCTCCTAGTTAACTAGGACCTGTGCCAGCGTGCCCAGCAGGAAGCAGTAAAAATCCAGACTTGTCTCAAAGAAGGACACATCCGTAATAGCTCATATGTCTGGGCGAGGGAAATTTGGCAGCATTTCCGAGAACCCAATAATACAGCAAGAACCAAGTGAGGAAAATGAGAAAGAAAAATAGACATTGTTCTCAGATGTTAAAATATATAACACGGTTACCTCTTTAACCTGATTGTTTTCTTTAAAGAACAGGGTAATCCATCATCAACTCACATCAAAGGTGAAATCACACACACACACACACACACACACACACACACACACACACACACACACGGGCACAGGCACTCCACCACGGGCAAAGTCACCCAAGGGAGCAGCAAGTACAAGTCACTATTATGATATAGTTGCTCAATTAAGTTTCAGAAAATAAATAGAACGGTGAGTGCCTAGAAATGCGGAGACTTCTAGGATGTGAGGCGTGCAGGCTGTAGTTGGTCATCGTGAATCTCTCCCAAGTCATTAACAGCAGTAGCTCTCTACCCCATCTCCTTGATGATTTGAGAATTGTCACCTTTTTCTTACTCTGTATGATTGTATTTTATTGCCTCATCTTGGCTTTATACTATTGTTCTTTTTAAAGTAGCACAATTATGCCCAAGTATATGTAGAATGCTCTCTCTTGCCAACCATGTCCTTCTATTCCATGGAGCAAGTGCACACGGGGGAAGGTCATAGACACGCATGTGCCTGGACGGGGCCCCTCCTCCTGGTAGCCATCCCATTCCTTCCCGTCCAGTGCGCCCACATTTGCTGGGAGCTTCCCTCTTGCAGCTAATTCTATTGTTCCTCTGGCAGAACTGTACAGACTTCCACCCACACAGCGTGGGACCAGGCAGACAAAACATCTAACGTATTTTAGTTCATGTTTGGCATTCAATCAGGAAGACGGAGCTTTGTGCCACTCTGAAATGTCAACCCAGATACATTTTACACCGTCAGAGAGAGACACAGTGCACCGGGGAAGAACTACAGCCTCATGGGGCTAACTTGTAGCCCTAGGCTCTAACACTCCCATATTTCTTTCTCTCAAAATCAAATTGTGCATTTTGGAGTGAATTTCTGGTGTCTTCTTATTTGTTTACTATCACACGATAATAACAAAGCTGTAGTTTACTGGCTCTGGGCTCATTGACTCACTGAGAGCAAATGGGAAAAAAAAGACTTGTTTGTTCTGGTTCCTTGCTTCCTATTATTCCTTAAAGTATATCACAAGCATGGGGTGCCTGGGTGGCTTAGTCGGTTAAGCGTCTGCCTTCAGCTCTAGTCCTGATTTCAGGGTCCTGGGATTGAGCCCCATGTCAGGCTCCCTGTTCAGCAGGGCGTCTGCTTCTCCCTCTGCCCCCTCCCTCTGCTCATGCTCTCTCTCTGTCAAATGAATAAATAAAATCTTTAAAAAAAAAGTATATCACAGCCAGTATAAGGCACACAGGAATTATTCCAAAATGGAAAAGTATACTGACCCCAGCTCTGATATTGGAAATTATAGTCACGTGTGTGTCCACAGAGAGGAGAAGTTCAGAGGAAGAAGCAGATTCCCCATGGAGCTGGGAGCCCGATGTGGGACTGGATCCTGGGACTCCGGGATCATGACCTGAGCCAAAGGCAGTCGCTTAACCAACTGAGCCACCCAGGCACCCTCTCCCACTTTTCTCTTCCTGATACCTTTGACTCGGGACTATTGCACTCATCATCTTTATGTGAAAGATTTCGTTCTTGGGTTTTACTTTATGACCCAGCCCATATATCTGTGCCATCACAGAACACAGACTGACCCTAAAGTGCCACCTGCTTCAGTGGCAACCCATCACCAGTGCCTTTGCTGAATTCCTACAGGCTCCTTAGCCCTGCTGGCCCAGAGCCGATCCACACGCCCTTGTTCCTCCCTCATCTCCCAGGAGCATCAGGCAGTCAGGCCCCTGTGGACTTGCCCAGAGGAGGTGGCCTCAACCTCGCAGCCACGGTCTTGTCACCTTTAGCCACCTTCCCCTCAGGCCTTCCTTGACAACTCACATGTTACACAGACACACATGCACACACGTGAAAACACATGCAAAATTTCAATCCACTGCAATTTTACAATTATATAACCCTCAGCACTACGCTGTGCTTTCCAAGTGCTTTGCAGACTTCACATTCCAGCCTCACACAATCCTATAATGTAGCTGCTGCCGTTAGCACTATCCCATTTTACAGTCAAGGAAACTAAGGCTTAACAAGGATAGGAATATGCCCCCAGGTGCTGAAAGCATTCAGCACCTCTCCTCCAATCCCCTCTGATGCTATTCTTTTTTTTTTTTAATTTTATTTATTTATTTGACACAGAGAGAGAAATTGCAAGTCGGCAGAGAGGCAGGCAGAGAGACAGGGAGAGGAGGAAGCAGGCTCCCTGCTGAGCAGAGAGCCTGATGCGGGCCTCGATCCCAGGATGCTGAGATCATGACCTGAGCTGAAAGCAGAGGCTTTAACCCACTGAGCCACCCAGGCACCCCTCTGATGCTATTCTTAAGGTTTCTGATTCCACCAAAGGGCATGTCTCTATTTGTAGAAATTCACTCAATGATGAGGAATAGAAGATGAATAATAATGAGGAGGAGGAACTGAAGGAAGGGAAGGTGTGTGTGTGTGTACGTGCACGCTCACACACATATACTAGGTATGCATGTTAGTGCATAAAATCTCAAAGAATATTAAAATAAATGTAAAAACATTTAAATTTTTCTTAGTTTTAAAGTAGCACCAGCACTTTATGGAAAACCAAAAAGAAGAAAAGAAAGCCATCTATAACTTCACTACCATAAAGCCACCAATTGTAGCATTTTTGCACTTACTTTTAGACTGCACAACATGGTATTTCGCATAATAATCATATGGTACTTGTGAATGTGTGTGCGTGTATACATACCTGATAATACATATATATTTTTACTTAATCCCATTCTATTGTAAGCATTTTCTATTTTATTATATAATTTTTATAAGCATCAAACTTACTAGCTGATTACAGTCCATTAAGTAGGTGCCCTAATTCCTTCGACTGTCTCATTATGGATGGACACTTAAATAGATTCCAGGTTTTTTCGACTATGAGTTTTGCTGTGATATTTGTATTTATCTTATACCATGGCAGCTATGACAAGAGTCACAGCAGTTACTCTCTCTGTACCTTAATCTTCATTTTACATTGGCAGACATTTTGCAGCTGCATACCTACAGGGGGCGACAAGGACGATTGCCTCGGCAGGCGGCCGCTGTAAGAACCAGCAGGTGTATCCTAGTGAAAGTTTTTGTTCTGTAGTTATTTACAAACTCTAAATCTCTACTTATTCCATTAACAAGAAATAGAGTTACGAAGCACTCTAAGTTTATAAATGAGAAACCACTCAATCTGGCCTGAACATGAGAAATCTGAGGGCAGGGAGAGACGATAACTAAGTATTTGAAGGTGAAGGACTTGGGGGAGAATTGGTCTGTGACCTTAGGTAGAGGCAGGTTTCAGCTAAGTGCGAGGAACTTGTGCCCTGTGGCCCTGGGACAGCCCCCCTCAGTGGCTGTGATCTGCAGCAGGCTGGACAAGCCAGGGCTGAGTCAGGGAATGCAAGGCTGCCCCCCAAAAGGCTGGACTGGATGCTTTGTGAGATCCTTTCCAGCCCTGAGCGGAGGTGACTGTTAGAAGTTATGCAAAATGGAAGAAGAAAAAAAAAGTCACACAAAATGAGTTTTTTTTCCTTTTGTGAAATAGAAAAGAATCAATTACCATAATTTTGAATTGTTTAATGTGAAAATGCAAGTGCTTTTTATAATGGTTTGCATTTATTCAATAAATATGCACTGTGCTTGTATTATGATTCAGGCATTGTTTTAAATGCTGCAGATACAAGGATGAGCAAAACAGACAAAAATTTATGCCTTACAAATACCTTCAAAATGTTTCTGTATGTAGGGGTGCCTGGGTGGCTCAGTTGGTTCAGTGTCTGCCTTTGATTCCAGGGTCCTGGAATCAAGTCCATGTCTGTCTCTGGCTCATTGGGGAACATGCTTCTCCCTCAGCCCCTCTTTTACTTACTTACTTACTTACTTACTTATTCAATAGAGAGAGAGAGAGACCATGAGCAGGGGGAGAAGCAAAGGGAGAAGCAGGGGGAGAAGCAAACTCCCTGATGAGCAGGGAGCCAGATGCAAGGCTCAATCGCTGTGTCCCCAGGATCATGACCTGAGCCAAAGGCAGATGCTCAACCAACTGAGCCACCCAGGCGCCCCAAATAAAGAAATAAAATCTTTTTAAAAAAAAAGCTTTTGCATTTTTTTCTTATTTGACCTCATAGCGATTGGGTGAAGTGAGCAGACAAGGATTCTCCCCGCCATGCACAAGGAAGCTAAGGCTTAGAGAGGGCCAGTGACTTGGCCAGGAGCACAGACTGAGATGTAGGAGAATGGAAACCAGCCCTGTGAGTTCCTGTCCCAGTGCTCCCAGCAATGCCCTGTCACTGCATGTGGAGAGGAGGTTGTGTTCCCGTATTCCCACCTCAGACTTTGAGAGTGGCCAACATGTCCCCAATTCCCTAAAAATTACTGTACTTTTCATGTAGCAAAGAGATTAATCCTCCGAAGCAGTGCTCATTATAAGCCTAATATACTTTAATTTCTAAGCTGTGAGGTTCTCCAAAGCTAACACTGTATTTTGTTCATTTTTTCAAACTCTATGACTAACACAGAGCATGCGCTTTATCAGTGTTTGTTAATGGATAACCACAAGTCCTAAGTATCAAATGCTATTCTCTTTTTTTAAGGTTTATTTAAGTACTCACCACCCCCAACATGGGGCTTGAACTCACAGCCTCGGGATCGAGAGTCACATGCTGTCCAACTGAGCCAGCCAGACACCCCTCAAATGCTATTCTCATGTTGTGTTTTTAAAGTATGCTCTTCTTGTGAAATTACAGTACCTCCAAAATGGAAAGTTACGACATTTCACATGACTACCAAGAAACTAGAAGGGTAAGACAAGGATCTGTGTATTGATTATAGAAATGCTGGGTAAGACGTGTGTAGGACGGATGCCTCAGAGAAACAAGAGTCTGATTTAATCTTCATATTAAAGCTTTGATTATTTTGGGAGTTGCATGACTTATAGTGCATTTCACTATGTTCTGTTTAATTACATTCTGGCCTTTGGTTGTCCAGTATTTTAACTAAAGTCTTCATTATAATCACCGGATTGTATTTACCCAGAAGTAGGGTCATCTTTTGCCATCACAGGCAATCTCTACCCATGGAAGTTAAGAAAAGTAAACACATCTTTCTATGGTGGATTTCTGGAAGGTCTCTGTTTAGAGGGACAAGTGAATTAAAAGATAACACCACGCGCCCTTCTCAAGTTCTCATTAATTGAGGACAAAGCAATATTAGACCTAAAGTAGAAAAGGACACACACACACGTATGCACATAAACAACAAAAACATAACATACAGATTTGTAAATATACATTCAGACACACCTCAGAGACATGGCAGGTACAGTTCCAGACCATTGCAATAAAGCAAATGTTGCAATAAAGTGAGTCGAATGAACTTTTTTAGTTTCCCAGTGCACATAAAAATTATGTTTACACTATACTAAAGTCTATTAAGTGCGCTATAGCATTATGTCTGAATAATTATGTACATACACTGATTAAAAAATACTTTATCCCTGAAAATGGCTAGCTACCATCTGAGCTTTCATTGTAAACTTTTTGCTTGTGGAGGGTCTTGCCTCAACGTTGATGCTCACTGACAGATCAGGGTTCGTGGTTGCTGAAGGCGGGGATGGCTCTGGCAATTTCTTAAAGTAAGACAACGATGAACTTTGCTGCATTGAGTGACTCTTCTTTTATGAAGGATTTCTTGGTAGCATGCAATGCTGTTTGATAGCATTTTGCCCACAGTAGAACTTCTTTCAAAATGGGACTTGATCCTCTCAAACCCTGCCACTGCTTTATCACGAAGTTTATGTCCTATTCTAAATCCTTTATTGTCATCTCAACAGTCTTCACAGCATCCTCACTAGGAGGAGGTTCCATCTCAAGACATTATTCTCTTTTCTCAGCCATAAGAAACAACTGTTCATCCCTTCAAGTTTGATCATGAGAGGGTGCCAAGTTAGGCTCCACTTCTAAGTCTAGCTGTCTTGCTATTTCCACCACATCAGCACTTACTTCCTCCATGGAAGTCTTGAACACCTCAAAGTCATCCATGAGGGCTGGAATCAACCTTTTAAAAAATCCTGTTAATCCTATTGGAATTTGACCTCTTCCAATGAATCATGAATGTTCTTAATGGCATCTAGAATGGTGAATTTTTTCCAGAAGATTTTGACTTGTCTTTGCCTAGATCCACCAGAAGAATCACTATCATAGCTATAGCTTTATGAAATGTATTTCTTAAAAAGTAAGACTTCAAAGTCAAATTTTCTTCTGATTCATGAGCTTTGGCATGGATGTTGTGTTAGCAGGCATGAAAATGACATGAATTTTGTTTTCATACATCTTCATCAGGGCTCTTGGGTGACCAAGTACGTTGTCAATTAGCAGTGATATTTGGAAAGAAATCTTTATTTTGAGCAGTAGTTCTTAACAGTGAGCTTAAAATATTCAGTAAACCATGTTGTAAAGAGATGTGCTGTCATCTAGGCTTTGCTGTTCCACTTATGGAGCACAGGCAGAGAAGATTTAGTGTAATTCTTAAGAACCCTAGAATTTTCAGAATGGTGCATGAGCATTGGCTTCAGCTTAAGGTCACCAACTGCATTAGCCCCAGCAAGAGAATCAGACTGTCCTTTGAAGCTCTGAAGCCAGGCATTGACCTCTCTTCTATAGCTATTACACTCCTAGATGGGATCTTTGTCCAAAAGAAGTCTGTTTCATCTGCACCGAAACTCTGTTGTTTAGTGTAGCCACCTGCATTAATGATCTCAGCTAGATCTTCGGGATAACTTGCTGCAACTTCTGCATCAGCACCTGCTACTTCACCTTGCACTTTGATGTTTTAAGATGGCTCTTTTTCCTTAAACCACATGAGCCAACCTCTGCTAACTTCAGACTTTCCTTCTGCAGCCTCCTCATCTCTCTCAGCCTTCGTAGAATTGAAAACAGTTAGGGCCTTGCTCTGGATTAGGCTTTGGTTGAAGGGAATGTTGTGGCTGGTTTGATCATCTCTCCAGAACATTAAAACTTCCTCCATGTTGGCAATATGGCTGTTTTACTTTCTTATCATTGGTGTGTTCACTGAAGCGGCACTTGTCATTTCCTTCAAGAACTTCTTCTTTTGCCTTCAAAACTTGGCTAACTGAAACTAGTGGCCTAGCTTCTGGTCTAATTTGACTTCCAACCTGCCTTCCTCACTAAGCTTAATTACTTCTAGCTTTTGATGAAAAATGAAAGATGTACAATTCTTCTTTTATTTGAACACTTAGAGGCCACTGTATAATTATTAATTGGCCTAATTTCAATACTGTTATGTTTCCAGAAATAGGGAGGCCCAAGGAGACGGAGAGAGATGGTTGGTGGAGCAGTCAGAACACATACGACAACAGTTACTGAGTAAGCTCACCATCTGCCATGGGTGTGGTTGGTGGTGTCCCAAAACAATTATAAGAGCAACATTTAAAATCACCGATCACAGATCACCATAGCAAATACAATAATATGATGAAAAATTTGAAATATTGTAAGAATTTTTAAAATGTGGCACAGAGACACAACAGGAGCAAATGTCATTAGAATAACTGTGCCCGTACACTTCCTCCACAAAGGGTTTCCACAAACTTTCAATCTGTACAAAATACAACATCTGTGAAGTACAATAAAGGGAAGCATAAGAAAATGAATATGAGAGAGAGGGAATATTCAGTGGAAAGGAAAGGGCATCAGGTGAAAATAATTTAAATTTCACATCTATCTAGGTAGATGGGAAAATCCACAGAAGCTCAATCCTGAAGACAGCTCTGAACTCGTGGATGTCTATGTCCTGGCAAAATAATAAAAAAATTCACCCTTGTTCATTTGTGAAAAAAAAAATTTAAATCAATGATTGAAATGAGCTTGTTTGGTGGGATCCTAGCTATTAAGAAGAATCAATGTAATAGGCCATGAGAACAGGGGTCAGAGTTAGAGACCTAAGTTCAAATTTCTGATCTGCCACCAATTTGTTCTGTGTCTCAGTTTTCTCATCTGTAAAGTAGGGGTAAACATTGTCTCCAGGATTGTTGCAGCATAGAGCTCACTTATGTGAAAAGCTTAGGATGGGGTCTGTCACAGGGTAACTACTCATCAGAGGGCAGTAACCGTTGTTCTTGGTTACTCATGAGACAGCAATCACATGGCCATAGTCTCCACCTTGTGGAGGAAAGATGAGATTTTGAGTCCGGATGCTTGACTTTCAGGCTGAGTCCAAAAGTAAAGTTTGTACTTTGAGCAAGTCAATGAATGTATATGTGCTCCTTTTTATGAGAAAGCATCACTTATCCAAACCTCACAAGTAACAACTAGTTCTGCTTCAATTTCAGAGCCACATAAAAAGTGGAATCAAGGAGAGCCTATTTCCAACCGGTGTCACCGTAAGATCTGAAGGCTGTTGGCCTCAAACAGGATTTCCATGAAACTAGAACATTTGCCAGGGAGACAATTCAGCTGCTCCCTGTGGTTCCTATTGTGCTATTTTTCCATGCCTGAGGGTTTTCTAGAGCTGGGTTGCTTCCTGCTCATAAGAAATGATGTGGGTTTGGGGAACTCAAACTCTGGTACATAAGCAAAACAATGAAGGAAAGAAATCTCTGGGCAGAAGTATACCCCGTTCAAACAGAAAAGTTTTTCCAGTATGGAGTTTCCTCAGAAAGTTAAAACTAGAACTACCCTATAATTCAGCAATTGCACTACTAAGCAGCTATCCAAAGAATAAAAACATACTGATTTGAAGGGATACAGGCACCCCAATGTTTGTAACAGCATTATCAACAATAACCAAATTATGGAAAGAGCCCAGATGTCCATCAACTGAGGAAAAGAAGCTGTGAGGTATACATATGGAATGGAATGTTACTCAGTCATTTAAAAAAAAAAAAAGAACGGAATCTTGCTATTTGCAATGACATGGATGGAGCTAGAGAGTATAATGTTAAGTGAAATAAGTCGGAGAAAGACAGATACCATATGATTTCACTCATATGGGGAATTTAAGAAACAAACGAACATGGGCAGGGGTAGAGAGGCAAACCAAGAAACAGACTATTAGCTGACAACAAACTGAGGATTACTGGAAGGAGGTGGGGGGTGGGTTAAACGGGTCAGGGGCATTAAAAGAGGGCACTTGTTGTGATGAGTGCTAGGTGTTGTATGGAAATGATGAACTACTAAATTCTACACATAAAACTAATATTGCGCTGTATGTTCACTAGCTTGAATTTAAATACAAACTTGGGGGGGAAAAAGAAAAGAGTTTTTCACTGCCTGCTGTTTTGGTGGATCTCATAACAAGGCTCATTCCTTTGATAAGAAGAGTGGACTCTGGTGTTTGCTTTTAACTCGGATTCTCCAGAGCAGTGGTCACCCTCAGGCTTTCCAGGTGAGCAGCCGCTTTCTGTCTGGGACAGGATTAGCAGCAGGTCTGCAATCCAGCTCCACGGGGTTGTCCCCAGGAAATAAAGGAACTAAAGAAGGTGACATTGTTTAATCTTATAAAGATGCTAATAATAGGTCTCCTGCCAGGCAAAATAATTGAATCCCTAGTGGGAGAGTCCTTCTCTAAAAACAGTTTTAGGATAGGTACCAGGTTGTCTAAAATTGGTTCTGGTAAACAAACGTGGTATCTGTGAATTTCTGGGGCAGGTCTCCCTGAGATGTCACAGAAGCTATGTAACCAGCTGAATATAAAATGGAGAGTTTTCAAGGCTCAAACGGCTCACTTCTGTGTAAATGATCTGACCAGCACATATCCCTTAGAGACCTCATATATTCACCTGGGCCAGAATCAATCCACTACTTTGAGAAAGGGCCTGGGAATGTGCACGGACCATCCTAGACTGGCTCTTGCTTATTACCCTGTGCCTCTTGATTACTTGTCTCCTTGAAATTATTAGTAAAGCTTGTCCTAGGCAAGATCTCTGATTCACATGAGTCCAATGTCACAGTCCCATTTTTGTGATCAGCCAGGAGTCTAGTAAAGGAAGAGGGAGGGGTGCACTCAAATTTAAAGTAGGAGGCATCAGTCTGTGGGGTGAACTTCACACCTTCTCAGGAGGCCCCAGAAACTGAACAGAAATGTCCATTTTGAATCATCTTTGAGATCTGCCATACATAAGGACCTAGGACTCGGTCCTCAAAGAGATCGCTAAGATGAGTAGTAAGAGGACAAAGGGATGGAATTTAGCAACCCAAGTAGAGATTTCATTCCCATCCAACAGATTTCTCTCAAATTCAAAATAAAGGGCTTTCATTATAAACTATTCTTTAACTCTGAATTTAGCTAACCTCACAACATCAGAGCAGGGATGGTGAGACCAAACACTGTCAAATCTTGCCCAATGGTTGGAATGTTTGAGTCAAAGTAGTCAATGAAGCAGGACAACCATGCCAAGCAGAAACACTAATATTTTCTAGGTGGGATGTGGATGAATGAGTTCCTGGCCACACACCCCTTCATCCTGCCTCCAGCTCTGTCTCTCATCAACCCTACCACATACGTCTATATAGTCCACCTTTGTCCCTGGACTTCCCGATCATTTTAATTTTCTACCCATGTCCTCTTATTTTCATTTTTATCCTTCTGGGCTCAGCCTTGGTAAGATACCTGCCTTATTAAACAACAACAACAACAAAGTCCCCAAGCACTCCTTCCTCACAATGGACACTTGTTTTCCTTTAGTGCTTCTGAAAGCATGCTGCTGTATAACTCAAATGAATCATTAAGCAGCATGTCTCTTGATAAAATTCAGAACATGAATGTGCATGTGGTTGCTTTAGTCACCAGAAATAGTTGTCTCTGGAGCCTGGATGAGAACCTGAGCTGTCAGTTTCCTGCCAGAACCAGGTGAAATCATTTGATTCAAGACAAACTAAGCAAGGTATGTCTTAGAGGGCAACTGTGTTGTTTGAAAACCAGCTCTTTCCTCCATCTTGTGAGGAAAACTCAGGGCTTGAAGTGCTGATTAGAGAACAGAGTTTCTGCCACACTCTAATAGAAGTTTTCCAAGATTGTGGGAGCAGAATGAAAACTGAGTTATCAAAGAGGAATCTACTGTGGGCTCCATTTCGGATGTCTCTCTGGGCAAGAGCTGTTTAACTCTATACCAGATATAAGATGTAAATCGATAACTCAAGTACGCATCTCAAGTGGATATCATGGATTTCTGCACACTCTAAAGAAGACAAGAAATATAAAATATATGTAACAGAATAAGAGATTTCAGAGGCTAATATACATGGAAACATCCTTTCCTTCCTTCCCCCCAAAACAATTGTTTTATAAGTTTTTTTTTAAAATATTTTATTTATTTATTTCACAGAGGGAGAGAGATTACAAGGAGGCAGAGAGGCAGGCAGAGAGAGAGGGGGGGGAAGCAGGCTCCCCGCTGAGCAGGGAGCCCGATGCGGGCCTCGATCCCAGGACCCTGAGATCATGACCTGAGCCGAAAGCAGAGGCTTTAACCCACTGAGCCACCCAGGCGCCCTGTTTTATAAGTTTTTTAAGATTTTTTTTTTAGATTTTATTTATTTATTCATGAGAGGCAGAGAGAGAGAGAGAGGCAGGAGAGGCAGGTTCCCCACTGAGCAAGGAGCCCGATGCGGGACTCGATCCCAGGACCCTGGGATCATGACCCAAGCTGAACGCAGATGCTTAACCATCTGAACCACCCAGGCACCCTGTTTATTTATATTTAATATTTACATATCATTTACTATTATGAGTACTTTATAAGATTTATAAAGATTGACTCATTTCATCCCCATGACAACCATATGAAGTGGGATAGGCATTATTGTTGTTATCTTCATTCCAGACGAAGAAACCGAGGAAGAGAGGGATCAGGTAACTTGTCCAAGGCCGCACAGCTTGCCTACTTCCAGTCTAGAGCCTGCTGCAGAATCTCTGCTCTTATCCTCTCTGCTGTGCTGCCTTGTTGAATACTTTAAACACAAAACTTTAAAGCTTTTTTAATTATTCTCTATCTTAAAATATACCTTCTTTATCTAAGAAGATACATGCATGGAAACCTTGGCATGTGGGCTAGGGGGTCTCCAGCAGAAAGTGGGCAGAGATCTCTCACAAGATAGTGGACAAATTGAGCAACTCCTGCTTTGATTCAACCATCTTGCCAAACAAAGCCTGGCAAGCTTCCGCTTGTTCAAGTTCTGCCTTCATCATTTGGGTCTGAGTAGAGGGTCTTATCTGTTTTCCTGTTCCCTGTTCTATGTCCAGGTTCCCAAGTTACTATTACCCATTAGATGCCAGATAACCCTTCCAAGATCATTTACTGATTCATTCCACAAACTTTTTACCCATATGCTTAGCCTGTTCTTGGCATAAAAATAAATTAGAACATCTTCTAGGTGAGTAGAAATATAAAAATGTGACCAGAAATATAATAAAAAATGGGATAGGAAAACTCACAAGTTAATGCAAGTTAATCCAGCATATATCAGACAGACCAAAGATCAGCGATCCATCTCACCTTTTAATGAGCTCAGTGCTAGACACTATGATAATATGATGTGAAACTGCCTTTAATGTTCCCGAGGACATACTAGTGGACCACATAAACTCAGTCCCTGTTTCACAAAACATACAGTCTTTAGAGAAGGTTGACAATAAGAAGGTAATTACAAGTATAAATTATTTAAAAATTATAAATTTATGTTTCTAGGATTGACTGCTAAATCCTGAGATGCCCTGATTTGGCAGTTACATTCTCAGGAGCTTCTTATTCAAACTGACAATTCCTCATGTTAGAGCTTTTGGAAAATACATAATATTGAGCACTAAGTAATTAAGTTGTAATTTCCAGAGTTGATATTGCTGCATAGAGGGAGAGATTGAATAGTTACACAGGCAATGTTATGGTGAGGTGCACTGAGGGTTCTCAATGGGAAGAGATTGTTTCTGCCTAAAGTCATGAGAAATGGAAAGTTAACAAGACCCAGAGAAAACCGGACAGGAGCAAACCCTCCCTTCGAAGTCAACAGACCAAGATTCAGTACATAAACTGCAATTGGAGCAGATTTTAAATCATAAATAAAAAGACAAAGACTTCAATTTACACCTAAAGGAAACTAGAAAAAGAGCAAAGTTCAAGATTTGTAGAAGGAAGGAAGTAGTAACTATCAGAGCATAAATAAATAAAATAGAGACTAAAAAATAAAAGAAAAGATCAATGAAACCAAGAGTTGGTTCTTTGAAAAGAAACAAAATTGATGAAACTTGAGCTGGACTCATCAAGAAAAAGAGGGAGGACATAAATAAAATCAGAAATGAAAGAGGGGAAGTAATAACTGACATCACAAAATACAAAGGATTTTAATGGAATTATGTGAAAAATTACATGCCAACAAATTAGACAAACTAGAAGAAACGGATGAATTCCTAGAAATACAATGTTCAAAAACTGAATCAGGAAGAAATAAAAAATCTGAACAAACCAATTACCCTAGTAACGAAATTAAATCAGTAAATAAAAAACTCCCAACAAACAGAAGCTCAGGACCAGATGGTATCATAGGTAAATTTATCAAACAATTAAAGATGAGTTAATACATAATTCTTCAAACTATTCCAAAGAAGAAGAAGAAGAAAAAGAAGTGGGAAAGCTTCCAAATACATTCTATGAGGCCAGCATTACCGTGATATCAAAACCAGACAAAAAAAAAAAAAAAGACAAAACCACTACAAAAAAAGAAAACTACAGACCAATATCTTCAACAAACATAGATGCAAAGATACTCAACAAAATGTTAGCAAACCACACTCAACAATACATTAAAAGGATCATTCACCATAATTAAATGGGATTTATTCTGGGGATTCAAGGATGGCTTACTATTCACAAATCAATCAGCATGATACATCACATCAGCAAAAGATAAAAAACCATGTGATTATTTCGATAGATACAGAAAAAGCATTTGACAAAGTACAACATGCATTCATGATAAAGACTCTTAACAAAGTTGGTTCCCTTAGAGGGAACATGTCTCAACATATGTTAAATCACAGTTAACATTATACTAAATGATGAAAAACTGAGAGCTTTCCCCTACGATCAGGAAGAAGAAAAGGATGCCTATTCTCACTACCTTTATTCAACATAGTACTGAAAGTCCTAGTAACAGCAATTAGACAAGAAAAGAAATAAAAAGCATTTGATTTGGTAAGGAAGATATAAAACTGTCACTATTTGTAGATGACATGATACTATATATAGAAAACCCTAGACTCCACCAAAAAACTATTAGAGCTGAAAATGGATTCAGTAAAGATGCAGAATACAAAATTAATACAAAGAATACAAAATTAATACAGAAAAATTAGAAATATAAAATTAATACAGAATACAAAATTAATAAAGAAATTGGTTACATTTTTACCACTAATAGCAAAGAGCAGAAAGAGAAATTAAGGAAACAATTCAATTTACAATTGTGCCAAAAAGAATAAAACACCTAAGAATAACCTTACCCAAGGAGGTGAAAAGCCTATACTTTGAAAACTATAAAACACTGTTGAAAATAAAACTGACACCAATATATGGAAATATATTCCACGTTCATGGTTTGGAAGAATCAATATTGTTAAACCATCCATACTACCCAAAAACCATGTACAAATTCAGTGCCATACCTATCAAATACCACAGTATTTTTCACAGAACTAGAACAAATAATACTAAAATTTTTATGGAACCATAAAGGGCCCCAAATAGTTAATGCAATCTTGAGAAAGAAGAACAAAGCTGGAAGAATCACAATCCCAAATTTTAAGATATACTACAAAGCTATAGTAATCAAAAGAGTATGGTACTGGCATAACAAGAGGCACATAGATCAACAGAACAGAGAACCCAGAAATAAACCCACACTTACATGGCCAATTAATCTGTAATAAAGGAGGCAAAATATACAAAAAGGAAAAGACAGTCTCTTCAATAAATGGTACTGGGAAAACTGGTCAGCTACAAGCAAAAGAATGAAACTAGACCACTTTTCTACACCGTAGACAAAAATAAATTTAAAATGGATTAAAAACTTAAATGTGAGACCTGAAACTATAAAACTGCTACAGGAAAACCCAGGCAGTAATTTCTTCGACATTGGCCATAGCAACATTTTTCTAAATGTCTCTTCAGTCAAGCGAAACAAAAATAAAATTCAACTATTGGAACTACACCAAAGGAAACCATCTACAAAACAAAAAGGAAATCTACTGAATGGGAGAAGATATTTGCAAAAGATATATCTGGTAAGAGGTTGATATCTGAAATATATAAAAAAAACTTACATAACTAAAACCAAAAAGCTCCCCCAAACAATCCAGTTAAAAAATGGGCAGAGGATCTACATAGACATTGTTTTCAAAGAAAACATACAGATGGCCAACAGACACATGAAAAGGTGTTCAACATCACTAATCATCAGGGAATTGCAAATCAAAACCACAATGAGACATCACCTTATACACGTCAGAATGGCTAGAATCAAAAAGACAAGAAATTACAAGTGTTGGTGAGAATGTGGAAGAAAAGAAACCCTTGTGCACTGTTGGTGGGAATGTAAGTTTGTGCACCCGCTGTTAAAAACAATAGGAAGGTTCCTCAAAAAATTAAAAATAGAACTACCATATGATCCAATAATTTCACTATGAGGTATTTACCCCCAAAAAACAAAAACACTAATTTGATAAGATATATGCACCCCCATGTTTACTGAAGCATTATTTACAATAGCCAAATTATGAAAGCAACCCAAGTGTCCATCAATAGATGAATGGATAAAGATGTGGTACACGCATGCACACGCGCACACACACACACACACACACACACACACACACAGAGAGGAATATTACTCAGCCATAAAAAAGATGAGATCTTGTCATTTATGATGAAATGGATGGACCTAGAGGGTATTATGCTAAATAAATTAAGTAGACAGAGAAAGGCAAACCATATGATTTCACTTATATGTGGAATCTAAAAACCAAATGAATATACAAACAAACAAAAAGCTAAAACAGACCCAGAAATACAGAGGACAAACTGGTGGTTGCCAGAGGGGAGGGAGCGGGGGGATGGGCAAAATGGACAAAGGGGAGTGGGAGATAGACACTTCGAGTTATGGAATGAGAAAGTCACAGGGATCAAAGGTACAGCATAGGGAATATAGTCAATGGTATTGTAACAGTAGGATGACAGATAGTAGCCATGCTTGCAGTGATGTATGGACTCATCAGATCACTATGTTGAACAACTGAAACTAATGGAACATTATGTGTCAACTATAGTTCAGTGAAAAAAATAATAAAAAGACAAACAGTAATAAGTACCCCAAACAAAAGGCTGAAATCAATTTAATACAAATGGTAAGGACAAGAGCGACAGGGACACACACAGGAATACAGACTGTTCTGCAACCAAGACAACTTTCATTGTTGTCATAATTCTCTTAAGAGTAAGAAGTGGCATTTAATACTAGGATCCACTTTACAGTCTTTGCAGATGGTGTTATTTAAGTACAATAAACCTATGTACTCTTCTTAGAATGGACTGTCACTTCTTTCTGCAATCTTCATAATTTTCTATAACCATTCTTAGGGAAGGAGGACCCTTCGTAACCAGAATATAACGAACTAGATAAGCAGAGCCCCTGAGAGCTATTTATACCTTCTGTACCAGAGGTGTGTTCTCTGTTCTTAGTTTCATCCAGCTTCAAGCAGCAAACATCTGTCTCTTTACTCTAAACTCCATCATTTCCTCTTAGAAGAGTACCTTGGCTCTAAGCAAAATGGTAGGTGCTATAGCCCAAGTATTGCTTATCCTTGGCAAAGCCCCAATACCTTTGGAAGACTCCATTCATTTAATACATATTTACTAAAATATGTATAAGGAGGTAAAGTAAATGATAATGACCACAGAGCAAATTCCAGAGCTGTGTTCCAAAAATAAATTTCTGAGATGCCTCCTCTGGCAAGTAAAATAAGGCTGGTCAACCCAGCACTAACAGGCAACGAGGTACACAAACAACAGCAACAATAACAGCTACAGCAAAGCCAGGCTTCATGTTGATGGAGAGGGCAGATTTACTTAGCAGGCCACATTTGCCCCACCTTCCCTAAAGTCCCTAAGGATGGCTGGATAAATTATTGTTGTTGTATGACCTGGGAATTCAGCACTACATATAGGCAATGGTTGGTAAATGGGATAAAGAAGAGAGTACAGGACCTTTAAAGAAAAGGCAATATGTGCTCAGAAATTATTTTTATGCTGTGGCACCTGGGTGGCTCGATCAGTTAAGCACCTGCCTTCAACTCAGATCATGATCCCAGGTCCTGGGATTGAGCCCCTTGTCGGGCTCCCTGCTGAGCAAGGAGTCTATTTTTCCCCTCTCCCCACTGCTTGTGCTCACTCTCTCTCTCAAAGAAGTAAATAAAATCTTTAAAAAAAAAATGAACTTTTTATGTCATTTTCATTTGAGAAGCGAGAGCTGAAGAAGAAATATTAAGGAAAAAAACCCCTCTATTTTAATGGGCATATGAGGGCTTTAATTTACAACGTGTATGAAAGAAATATGGATAAGGAAAATATGCTCATCATTTCCTTTTTAACTCCAAAGGACTTACAGATAAGGCTTGAGGAGGCAAAACCTAAATCTATGCAATTAATTGCATAGACTTTGACTAGTTTAGAGTTTGGGATTCAGAAGACCATATAATGTATGGACCCCAAACTAAAGAGTATCCATGACTCTCTCAATATCACCCAATATAAGGGTTCCATCAAATTCCCCTTTAGCTACAATACTGGCACTTTTATATCCCAGCAAAAAAAAAAGGTACATTTATGAGCTCCATTTGTTTTTACTAGCCTGACTGTTCCTAAGCAAGCCAGGGAATCATTGTAGGGTTCTACGTGTCTCTTCAGAACTGAATCTGAGGCCCTTAGAACAAAGAGAAAGGGAAAAAATTCAATCATAATTTTTAATGCTGTGATTCAAAGTGCTAGTAAATCCCTTGAGAGAGTTGTAAGAACATACTCGAAAGGGCATGTCTCAGTAGCAAGAGAAGAAAACCATTTAAAGCAATTATAAAAGCTTGGAAAATAAAAAACCTTTTAAAGCTCTTCATCAGGTAATATCCAGCTCCTATCATTTCTCAAGACGATCTTGTTTATCTTAGGCCACATACCTTGCAATGCCCAGATAACAGAAATTATTTCCTTCTAGTCAATACAAATTATTTCCTTCTAGTAAATCTAGCTGTGTTTAACCCAATTAATAGCAGATAACTCTCAAGTCTGGGAAAATTCAAAGTACACTGCCTCATTTCCTTTTTTTTTTTTTTTTAAGATTTTATTTATTTACGTGACAAAGAGAGACAGCAAGAGCAGGAACACAAGCAGGGGGAGTGGAAGAGGGAGAAGCAGGCTTCCCACTGAGCAGGGAGCCTGACGTGGGGCTCAATGTGGGACTCGATCCCAGAACCCTGGGATCATGACCTAAGCCCAAGGCAGACGCTTAACAACTGACCCACCCAGGTGGCCCACACTGCCTCATTTCCTGATGCTCAGAAATACAGGTTCCCAGCACTGTTGCTCTTTGAATGAACCATGCAGAAGAATGAAACTGGACCACTTCTTTATGTCATACACAAAAATAAATTCAAAATGGATGAAAGACCTAAATATGAGACCTGAAACCATAAAAATCCCAGAGTAGAGAGCACAGGCAGTAAACTCTTTAACATCAGCTGTAGCAACTTTTTCTAGATATGTCTTCTGAGGCAAGGGAAACAAAAGCAAAAATAAACTATTGGGATTATGTCAGAATGAAAAACTTCTGCACAGCAAAGGAAACAAACAACAAAACTAAAAGGCAACCTATGGAATGGGAAAGATATTTGCAAATGAGATATCTGATAAGGGGTTAGTATCCAAAAAATATAAAGAACTCATAAAACTCAACACCCAAAAATGAATAATCCAAATTAAAAAATGGGCAGAAGACTTGAACAGATATTTCTCCAAAGAAGACATATAGAAGGGCAATAGACACATGAAAAGATGTTCATCATCACTTATCATCAGGGAAATGCAAATCAAAACTACAATGAGATAGCACCTCACACCTGTCAAAATGCCTAAAATCAATGACACAAGAAACAAAACAGGTGTTGGTGAAGGTGTGGAGAAAGGGGAGCCCTCTTACACTGTTGGTGGGAATGCAAACTTGTGCAGTCACTCTAGAAAACAGTATGGAGGGTTCCTGGGTGGCTCAGTGGGTTAAAGCCTCTGCTTTCGGCTCAGGTCATGATCTCAGCGTCCTGGGATCGAGGCCCGCATCGGGCTCTCTGCTCAGCAGGGAGCCTGCTTCCTCCTCTCCCTGTCTCTCTGCCTGCCTCTCTGCCTACTTGTAATTTTTCTCTCTGTGTCAAATAAATAAATAAAATCTTAAAAAAAGAAAGAAAGAAAGAAAGAAAGAAAACAGTATAGAGGGTCCTCAAAAAGTTAAAAAATAGGACTACCCTACATCCAGCAATTGCACTACTAGGTATTTACTCCCAAAATACAAAAACACTAATTCAAAGGGATACATGCACCCCGATGTTTATAGCAGTATTATCTGCAATAGCCAAGACGTGGAAGCTGCCAAAGTGTCTATCGATTGATGAATGAATAAAGAAGTGGTGTGTGTGTGTGTGTGTGTGTGTGTGTGTGTGTGTGTGTGTGTGTGTGTTTATTCAGCCATAAAAAGGAATAAAATCTGGCCATTTGCAATGACACGGTTGGAGCTAGAGAGTATAATGTTAAGTGAAATAAGTCAGTCAAAGACAAATACGACGATTTTACTCATATATGGAATTTAAGATAAAAAACCACAAATGAGCAAAGGGAAAAAGAGAAAGAGAGATTAAATGAAGAAAGAGATTCTTAATTCTAGAGAACAAACTGATGGTTACCAGAGGGGAGATGGTGGGGGGATGGGTGAAATAGGTGATGGGGGTTAAGGAATGCACTTGTGATGAGCACTGGGTGTTGTATGGAAGTGTTGAATCACTGCATTGTACACCAGAAACTAATGTTACACTGTATTTTAACTAACCAGATTTCAAATAAAAGCTTAAAATAAATACAGTAAGCTAGAAGCTGCCTTAAATTTTGTTTGGCTTTTTAGAAAACCATTTTCTCCATTTTCTTTCTTTTGCAGAAAGCAAGCCTGTAAGCAGGGAAAGTACAAATTTTATCAAGGGAATGATAAGCCTCCTTCTTTGTGCAAAATCATAATCCAACCCAGAATGTCTTGTCGGAGTAACCACGTAAATGTGATCCACACATTAGTTCGTGCTTATGCTGGGGAATCTTCACTCGTATTTTTATTTAACAGTCTTTCTAAGTTGAACACATCATTGATAGAATGGTGCGGCTCTAAGAAATGAAGGGATGAGTTGGTGTGATGGTAGAAAACAGGAAGAGATTATTTATAATCATATTGACCTTTGAGGTTATGTCTACCGGACTCCCTAATTTTGGTCAGCACGTGAGTTTCCTAGAGCTGTTGTAATAAAGTCCCACAGACTTAGTGGCTTAAGACAACGGAAATATATTCTCTGACAGTCCTGGAAGTTGGAAATCAGAAGCCAAGGGACCCGCAAATTTGGTTCCTTCTGGAGGCTCTGAGGGAGAGTCTGTCTTGCGGCTCTCTCCTAGCCTCTGTGGCTGCATTGCCGTAACATCTGCCCTCATCACCACACAGCGTTCCTCCCTCCCTCCCTCTCTCTCTGTTTTCCCTTCTCACGTGAATTCTACTCACGTGGAATAAGGGGCCCTGCCTACTTCATCTTAACTCATATCTTAATTACATCTGCAAAACCCATTTTTTTCAGATAAGGTCACAGTCACAGACACCAGGGAAAAGGACCTCAACACATCTTTGTGTAAGACACAGTTTAACTCACAACATATTATAATGTATTATATATTATATTATAATGTTTTCTATATTATAATACAATATATAGAATTATATATTATATATATATAATTTGTGAATATTAGTTTTAAACTATGCTCCTTTTTTTTTTTTTTTA
>LNAC01000242.1:2238591-2368421 GCA_002007465.1 Ailurus styani | reverse complement strand
TATGCTCCTTTACTAAACTGTAGAAGATTTGTTTGTTGCATGCCAGGAAACTGTGATCAACTTCAGGGGACCTATAGTCCTGAAGAAGGTGGCCAGCAGGGGTCCTGAAGTTTCCTGCAAATACTCAGGGCCGCTGAAGCCCACCCACCTGCCTTCACTGCCTGAAGAGAACATGATTTCTGCCTTCTTTCCTCTTTCCAAAACAATACAGGCATGCATTTTATTCATACAATCTAAATTGCATCCAGAGGGGAAAGCAAGCCTAGTAAATGTACTTTCTTGCTTCCAATCCCCGCGATTTAGGAGAGGGCATGACGGGATGTGAATGAATGCAAGTTGCAAAAAAAAAAAAAGATCCAGCATGAATGTAAAATAATAAAAAGTTCCTAAGATGTCAATGAGATACAGAAAAGTGGCCAAAGGATATAAGCAGTTCACAGAAAAATAAGCAAAGGCATGAATAGACATTTCAAAGAAAAGGATGCCTATCTAATGGCTCTTAAATGAAAGGATGTTCGCATTCACTTTTATAAGTAAATAAGAGAAATGCAAATGTAACATACTCCACCATAACGGTTTTCATTGTTTGCCTGGAAACATCATGACGTTGACAGCATATTATAGTGGTGAGTGTGTGAGGGAACAGGAACTCTCGTATAATAGTGAGAGTGTGCAATTTGGCATTATCTAACAAAACTGTAATTGCAAATATATATTTCGTTTAACATAGAAATTCCACTTCCAAGAATTTATGCTCTAGCTATATTTACACATGTGAAATTGTATAGCAGATATCTTCATACAAATAATTCCTTACAATACAACTAATTTCATACAACCCCTTCCATCGATAAGGGGTTGGTTAAATTATGGTGTTGTCATACGGTGGATTATTATCCACCTTAAAAAAGAATGAAGAAAAACTGTGAACTGCTTCAGACATATTTTCCAGATATTAAGTGAAAAAAACCCAAGTTGTAGAACTTTATGAAAAGAAATCTAACATTTGTTTTAAAGAAGGAGGAAAGCACATGTATTGCATTGGCTTTTATATGCTAAGAATCCTGGAAAAGCAAATAGGAAACTAACAATAGTAGTTATCTTTGGGAGAGGACAATAAGAAATGAGTAGATGAAGGAAAGGGCTAGAAAGATGCTATTGGGTTTCATCGTTGGATTATACAAATATGTTGCCTAGCCAAAAATAAGTTAATGATTATTTTTTTAAGATTTTATTTATTTCACAGAGGGAGAGAGGTCACAAGGAGGCAGAGAGGCAGGCAGAGAGAGAAGGGGAAGCAGGCTCCCTGCTGAGCAGAGAGCCCGATGCGGGCCTCGATCCCAGGACCCTGAGATCATGACCTGAGCCGAAAGCAGAGGCTTTAACCCACTGAGCCACCCAGGCGCCCAAATTAATGATTTTTTTAAAAATATTTTATTTACTTATTTGACAAGGAGAGATTACAAGTAGGCAGAGAGGCAGGCAGAGAGAGAGGAGGAAGCAGGCTCCCCGCTGAGCAGGGAGCCCGATGCGGGGCTCGATCCCAGGACCCTGAGATCATGACCTGAGCCGAAAGCAGAGGCTTTAACCCACTGAGCCACCCAGGCGCCCAAATTAATGATTTTTTAAAAAATATTTTATTTACTTATTTGACAAGGAGAGATTACAAGTAGGCAGAGAGGCAGGCAGAGAGAGAGGAGGAAGCAGGCTCCCCGCTGAGCAGGGAGCCCGATGCGGGGCTCGATCCCAGGACCCTGAGATCATGACCTGAGCCGAAGGCAGAGGCTTTAACCCACTGAGCCTCCCAGGCGCCCAAATTAATGATTTTTTAAATGAAGGAGACTGGAGGAGGAATAGAACTTGCCAGAAGATCTGTGGAATGTTACAGAGGCAATAACAAAAGACTTGAGAATAAGCCCTGGGAGGAATGAACGGTGAATCTGTGTAATTCAGCTTAGAAAGGAGAAAACTGAGAGGTGGTAGAACGGAACTCCTACATACAAGATGGCTGGTAGCCATCTGCCATCTTTCCTGAAAACAGGAGACAGTAGGGTTAAAATGTGGTTTCAATTCAATATCCAAGTAAGACTGCAAATACAGGGCTAGTTTATTCAAAGAATACACAGACTTGCTTTCTCTGAAGCCCAGCACTCCTTGAAATATAGAACTCTCAGTTCAGTTGGTTAAATATCCTGCATTGGCTTTTGGTCCAGTTGCTTTAGAATACGAAGAAGACAAATATACACATCGTCTACACCAGCCTACTCCTGAGCCTAGGGCTACTGCTAGACCCTTGCTGCTATCCTTCTTCCACATAAGATACTCTCACTTCCAGCCTGGTTATAAGTTCCTGTTTATAAAACCTGTGCATTTTCCTTTACGGATGTTGGTCTCCCTTCCTAGAATATCCTTCTACTTCCACCTAGAGAGCAGGTAACTGTTTTGTGAAACAGTTTTGGAAGCCTCCCTAATTATGGCACAATTTGTTCTCTCCTATGCCTTCCCACCCCAAATGCCCATATTTCTGGGGTTTTTTTTTATTGTTACTAGGCTATCTGAGGATTAGTGGAATAGAGGTCTGATGCCCCATTAAAATCACCAGATGTCAGATGGTATTTTTTTATCCATAGAAACCAATTTGATGGCCTGTAGCTAGCACAGTACGTGACCTCAAATTATGCTGATTGCACAGACAATGAAGTATAAAAAACATGACTTGGAATGAGAAAATCCTGACAGTCATTCTGTGCTTATATTATTCAAATACTTTGAAGAAATGAGATGATTACTACTCTGCTCTACTATATTTACAACATCAGGGACAAAATCCAAGGCAATCCTTGGGATATACTGAACAGATCCTGAATATATCAGAATATATTATTCCACTACAAAAGCTGTACAATGGGCTTGCCATTAATGCAATTGTACAATGGGGAGTATAAATGTGCAAAAGCGTACTTTGAAAGTGAAGCTCTGTCAGTTATGTAATCATACTTGAGGAAGATGAGAATTTGGGTTTCAAAATTCAATGTACTACTAACTTATTTAGCATTTTGGTTTATTTCCTCAAGGTTAAAGAAGAGAAAAAGTCCACAAATGCTTCTACCTTGACCTCACCAACACCACAGCTCTAATCATAAAACAGACAGAAATAGGATCTCTTTATGAAGTCTTGGTCTTGAAAGTGGGTCTCTTCCATGTCAGAAAAATGCATTTTAATGTATCCAAAGGTTCCAATTATCAAATACAATCTCAGATTCATATTTTAAAAAAATTTTTTTTTGCTTTTTTAAAAAAATGTAAGGAATCTCTATACCCCACATAGGTTTGAACTCATGACCCCAAGATCAAGAGTCACCTGTTCTTCGACTGAGCCAGCCAAGAGCCCCTCAGGTTCATATTTTATACCCAAAAGCTGTGCAAATATTCAAGTCCCCATGCAATCATTTCATTTATCACAATTAAGTTACCCATAAGTATCATAAATTAGCACATGACTTATTGGGAAAATAAATCAACCAAAAATACCTGTGTCTTCTTTCAGTTCAATTTCATACTGAATCTACACAAGAGAAATGGGATGAAACTCCACAGGTGTCAGACCCAACTGGGCTGAACTTGCAGTGTAATCATACCATTAAAATTTAGGGGTGTACTCATCCTCATTAAACTTTTGTTTCCTTACCTATAAAGGAGGAATAATAACAACATTCCCTAGAGAGCTTTGAATTATGAATAACCTAGAAATCGGTACCTCACAGTGCCTGGCACATAATAGATTTTCGATAAGTTGTGTTGGGGCATTTTAAATCCTGATTCCATCTGCCAATCAATATTTTATTCACCTTATTGCAGTTTCCCTGTCTGGGGAGCACTTGCCCATTCATACCCTGCCCTAATGAGGTAGACTCATCTTGGCCCTTCAATATCAGGCTTAACACCCCTGAGAAAACTTCATGACTTCTTCCCACTTCTTCACTCTTGAATCTCCTGCCTTAACATTCTAGGCCTACCTCTGCCATTGTCTTTATTATACCACAATATAACACTTATTTATGCATTTAGCTCCCCTACTTTACTTCTTCCCTCTTGAGAAACGTGATTGTGTCTTCATCAGTGTTCTGTCAGTAACTTCAAGCACCATGTCTGCATTTAGAAGGGAAGTAAAAATAAGGGCTCTTAAAATACTTAAAATTCAGACAGCTAAAATTAAAAGAATGCATAGATTTTATTTTTTTTAAAGATTTTATTTATTTCTTTGACACAGAGAGAGAGAGATTACAAGTAGGCAGAGAGGCAGGCAGAGAGACAGGGAGAGGAGGAAGCAGGCTCCCCGCTGAGCAGAGAGCCCAATGCGGGCCTCGATCCCAGGACGCTGAGATCATGACCTGAGCCGAAAGCAGAGGCTTTAACCCACTGAGCCACCCAGGTGCCCAAGAATGCATAGGTTTTAATGGTGTTCTACCTAAGGATGCATAGGGAAGTTTCCTATTATGCCAAATACTTAAAGTTTTTGAAGTCCTGAGTTACTCTTTACTTTCCTAAAAAAAAAAAAAAAAAAAGTGTAGTACTTTTCTGTTCATCTAGAAAACCTCAGGGGTGCCTGACTGGCTCAGTTGGAAGAGCATGCAACTCTTGATCTCAGGGCTGTGAGTTCGAGCCCCATGATGAGTATAGAGATTACTAAATAAATAAATAAACGTTAAAAAAAAAAAAAAAAAGGACCTGAGATTCTGAGTCTGGCGGGGGCAGTTTGGACTGCCATGGAAAAATGAAAAAAAAGTTAGCTCTGCCAGAAACAAATTCAAGCATAACAATGCAATGTACATAATGTATGTCCCTATGTCCAAAGTTCATAACAGTGTCTCTACAAGTCTATACATGAATAAAAAGTAAATGAGAGACTCTCTGTTTTAGTTGAAGTTAAGGATAGTTTTGAAGAAAAGTTAAAAATCATTCAGTGATGAGTGTTTGCCAGCTGATTCTATGTACTTAATTCTCTGGTGAACTACATTTGAGAGAGGAGTATGAGAGTATGAGAGAACAATGTTTGAGAGCTGGTTCCAGAATAGGTCTGGAAATATGCAAGAATTCTCAATATCTCCCCCTTCCCAATCTCCTTCACACACAAATGATTTATCAATTCAGATTAATTGAATTAACAAGCTCATATTCCCAAATGGAAAACACCACGATGGGACAGGAAAAGGAATACGTGAAGCGATCATCCGAATGCTATAATCAAGCTCTCAGTTCAAATCAGAACCACACCTTGCTAATTAAGGTTGGAAGAGATCTTACACTAGAAGGAGGGAAAAATCCAAGTCTGAAAGGCTCAGACTCTTGGTCTCAACCTTTGTACTTTCGGCGCAGAACAGCACATCCAGACTTTGTTATTGTAGGAAGCTGGAGAGGTGCTCTATCTACTTCAAAAGCTGAAAAACCTGGTTTTCAAAACAAACACATGCAGAAATCTAAAGTAACTCACTAGTTTTTAACACAAACAAGTAAACAGAGAAAACAATTTTTATTTCTAAGTACCCCCTATTATCTAAGGAAGAAGGATTCTGGTAAGCAGAGGATTTTGTTTGTGGATCACATGGCCAGCAGTATGGTGGCCTTTGGCTTCCTTAAAAGACAGTGTGAGGAGATGAGTGGGAGGCCCAGCTGAAGGAGTTTGCAGCACCCCTGTCCATCTAAGAATGGATATGTGGAGGGAGTTGAGGGGACCCAGAGGGGAGAAGTTCTGGAGGGAGGCAGGTTGAAGAGGAAAAGGGAGACTGCAACAGGCTACAACAAAGACAAGAGGAAAATTGCCCACAATGTAGAGGAGGTGAAAGGCTCTGAGCTCTCTCATATCAACCAGCTTCCCCACCAAGCCTGCAGTGAAATGTCCATTTCTCACCAATGCTGAGGGAGAGGCTTTTTATTTGGAAAACTGAGGAGCCCCCTGAGCTCTGCTCCAAGCCAGTCATGGGTTGAGGACAAAAGTTGTCCTCAGGGCCCAACCTTATCTGTCTCACAAAATTATTTTAGACTTTTGGTTTGATTTAAACTTCAAAGGGGGTTAATTAATTTCATCATTGATAGAGATGAAAGGAAAAGATAAATGAACCCCAACCAACATGAGTTATGCATCCTACAGGGGTTTGCTCTTGGTCAAAAACAGTGATGTTACTTGGCGTCAATACTCTTCAGAATCATTGAAATCGAGTTTAACAGGCCATGCTGTCACAATCTCGACTAGAACAGCTATACTGACAGAGCTGTAAATATTTTCCTTTGAAATCACAACAGTCCAATATAAGGTATCTCTGTAGTAAAATCCTCCCGCCTGGCTGAGGAAATTGGTTGTCATGGTAACAGAGTTAAAGCAGCAAGTGGCTGAAAATCGTTTTTCATTCCCAGCATGATTCCTTCCTTTTTCACAAAATAACACAAACAGTCTGACAGGCAAAATAACAGAGAAGAAAAAGTCTAACTGTGGACGTTCTAGAATTCATAGATACAATCTTATTTGGTCCATTAATCCATCTCTCCACACCACATTATGATCCCTACCAAAAATACTTTGATTCATCCCACCTCTTACTATAAATCTGTCTTCTCTTTGGATTGAGGCAATGGTACAGTGTCATTCCATAGTTCTTCACAAATGTTTAAGGGCAACCAGGAGCCAAAATAGAGCAAATAACACCTCTAATACACAGCATACACATTGAGTCCATTTACAAATGAATCTAAGATGGATCCTGACCTGTGAAAGTAAATGCATTGCCTTACCCTCCAGACTGATGCCTTACCAAGTTCATTTCATCTCAAAGTGGGGCCACTTTCCATAGTCCCAGAATCCTAATTCTGGTGTTATCTTTTATTTCACCATTGTTCTTCAGGTCCCACCAGCTGCTTAGTCAAAAACTTCTTTGCCATGTTGCTTGATTTTGACCCTCCCTCTGCCCTCCCTAGCAACTTTTCAAAAGCAGGAACTTCATGACATACAATTTATGTACATTCTCTGTCTTTCCTAGCATCCTGTTCTTTCTTTTATTTTCTCTCTGACCTATTTCCTTGTCTTCTAATTTTAATGTAGAAATCCAAAAGCATTTTTCTTTTCTTAGCTCTGAGAAACAGAGAACTCCTTTAGGGCAAGACCTGACCCTGTTGAGGAAATCATCTGAATTAGAATCAGCTGCTTTGGGGAAGAAGCCCAGCCTGAAGGGCCCAAAGGTGGGCGAAACTGTTGTGCTTGAGGTGAAGGGAAGAATTTGTAGGTTGCTCCAGTGGAAGAGGAAGGACATAGGGGCCAGCAAGATCACAGAGGTTTTGTATCCTGGGGTCCTCCAAACTTTGGAGAAATGAGCAAAGTCGCAGAATGCTTTGTGAAAGTAGATTTTGTTTTGGTTTTGTTTATTTTGTGGGTGTTTTGTGTGAGACCATTGGTGACGGTACTATGCTTATCATCCAGATCAACATGGCAGGATTCAGCCAGCCAGTTGTCTCCTTTAGGGAGGCAGGAAGCTGGAACAAAAATTATGAATAAGTGAGTAGTAGGAAAGTCTCAAAACCTTAGAAGAGCTCTGAATCCTCATTTGTCATGTGTTCAAGTGTCGGGTGTATGTTTACAAAAATATCTGAAGAGTAGGAGGCCCTAGCTAATGTCTAGATGTCTAGCTTACATTTTAACTAAATTTATGTAATTTTATATCCTGCCTTTAATCTTTTCTGGCTCAAGGGAAAGCATAAAAATAGACAAAATTTTAAAAATGTGAAAAAGGACACTGTTTATATGTGTGATTATAACCTTATGAAACTATTCAGAGGAAAAAAGGAAATATATCAAAATATCAATCAGCTATGTTTGGTGATAGGATTATGGGTAAGTTTCTCTTATTTTTTCAAATATCTTTAATATGGTTATATGACTTCAGTTATACATTTTAAATAGGTAATTGAAAAGGCTATGTAATGTGAGGAAATGTTCATAATAGAGTATTACATTTAAAAATTAAGAGTACTTGGGTATGCCTACAATAAAGTAAAAATACAATTCATGTAGACGAGAGGTAGAAAGGATATTCAAAATTGTCACAGTTTGATTTTTCTGGGGAGCAGACTCTGAGACTGAGTTGGGTTCAAGAGTTGGGTTCAGTAGTTGGGTTCAAGCTGGGTTTAAGAGGTTTCTCAGGAAGCTCTTAGTATCAATAGCTCTGGAAAAGGGAAAGCAAGGAGGAGGGTGGGCAGAGGGAGAAGTCTAGCTGAATTGGTCTGTCCGAGTTGTCCCCTGGTGGGCCAGAATACCTGTCCTACGTACTCCCACCCAACTCAGTCAGTGGAAGTGTGGACACTCCAGGGAGGGGTGACCTTGGGAAAGGCAGTTGTCTGCCTGCAGGGACCTCCCACCTGAAGCTTGTCTGTTGACAACACTCGTAATAGCTGAACCAAAAATTCCTCCCATGAAGGAGCCATACGTGTTCCTATCCAGGGCCAAAATGAAAACAGTTTATAGGGAATGGTAGGATAAATGTCATTCGAAAATATTTTTTTGTAAAAGAAAAATCACTTTTAATTTTGCTACATCAAATTTTTACTTCTATACAATGGGCATTTTAATAGTACTGATCTCACAGCATTGTGTGAGAATTTCAAAAGATAACAGTTGTAAAGCACAATATTTGACATAAAGTGCTTGATGTTATTATTGTTCTTTGTCTCTAATTTTTCCTAACTTACACCCTGCTAAGGAGCTAGTCCTCTCCCTTTCATTCCTTGTATCACTGGTGCCAAACCACCTCTTTCTGCAACTGTCTCTTATCTTTCTTCTTTCTGGCCCTGAAAATGATGTAAAGGATAGGATACTGGAGTCACGCTAGTCACCTTGTAAGCATTCAGGGACAAACAAGAGAACAAGAGGCCAACACTGTAAAGATGGTGAGGCAAAAAAATAACTAGTCTGGATCTTTACTGACATTATTGAATAATCAAACAACCCAGACACCATCTACTCCTGGACTTATTAAGTAAACAATCAATAATCTCATGATTTAAGCCACACCTAGTTGGACTTTGTTACTTGCAACTAAAACCATCTCTAACTTGTATTTAGGAAAGTGGCGATAGCTGGAAGATTGGGAGGAAAGAAGTGCATAGGGTTTAGAAGCTGGCCTGAGTTCTGTAAGTTGGAAGAGTTGTGGGACTTTGGAAACTTAACATAACTTAATGATGAGATCACCTCTGACTATGTCTGTTTCCAACTGATCCATGGTTTAATTTTCTGAATACCTCTCTGTTCGTGACATAAAACAAATTAATCCTTCCCTTGCCTCTAAGTTAAATGGAACAGGTGTGTGGGGAAAGAAGGGATACTAATGAGATTTCTCTGTGTGGCCATTAAAAAAAAAAACCTTCATTCAGTACATCGAGATTCCCAGAACTTTTGTAAAAAGACCTGCATCCTGACAATTCCCAATATTACCTATGATTCTAAGTGCAAGCTATTATCCTCTTTATTATGTGGTGGGCAGGATTCCTGTAGAGTTGTGGGAATGCTATCTCCATTCTTAGGACAGCTGTGAAATGACTCCCCCAGTGACTGGCTATGGACCATGGGGGAAGACATTCAAGTACTAGGAGTTTAAATCACTTGCCAGAATTCACTCAGCAAATGAGGACTGGAGATAGGAATAAACTTTCGTGCTTCCCAAATTTTTATCCTTCATCCTCTCTAAATGATGCTGCTTAAGAAAGATAAATTTCAAGCTTTTATGTTGTCATACATAAGAAGAGCCAGCTACAGAAAAAAAAAAAAAAGCTCCCTGAATTATCATTTTAGATGAACTTCAAGAACTGTAGTTTTGAATTGGAACATTATGAAAAATAAGATTGAGTGCCTGGGTTGGCTTTTAAGAATAGAGCAAACCCATTGCCAAAGGAGATGGAGGACACGCTCCAGGCCCCAACTCTATGGATCACACACGCTAATACATATTTGGAAATGTTGGTTATTTAGCAAGATGTTTCCCCAAGCTGGCAATACATTTCTGATTGTACTTATAGCCTAAATTCTGTTTTGTTATGGCTCTTAACTTTACGTGGTTGACTGCACCCTTGTCCCAATGAAATGACTTCTTGGTTCATGGCTGAGATGCACCGGCTTAGCAGAAAATCTCTCTGCTATTCTTTGCTAGAGTGGTGCTTCCCTTCCAGGTCTCAGTACTTTCCAGCTCAGACATCCTGGTGCATCTTTCCAGACCCAGCTTTTGGCTGCTTATGTGATCGTGTGTTGATTTTTGACCCATCAAGTGTTGCGCGATGAAGTCTGCACATACAATGTCCACGTAGCCTGACTCTGCTGTAAGGATCTATCTGCTGCTTTCTCTCAGCACATTAAGTGAATCAGAACTCTGAGGACCACTGGGACAGCAGCAGGTAAGTCCAGGACTACAAAGCCTCACTAGGAACTGGGTGCTTCTATGCTCAGACAGGCTCTCACCTCTCTTGAGCCCTCTGCTCATCAGAAATGCCTAGCATTGGGGCGCCTGGGTGGCTCAGTGAGTTGAGCCTCTGCCTTCGGCTCAGGTCATGATCTCAGGGTCCTGGGATCAGCCCCGCATTGGGCTCTCTGCTCAGCGGGGAGCCTGCTTCCCTCTCTCTCTGCCTGCCTCTCTGCCTACTTGTGATCTCTCTCTCTCTCTGTCAAATAAATAAATAAAATCTTAAAAAGAAAGAAAAGAAAGAAAAAAAGAAATGCCTAGCATCGCACACAAGCAAGCATAGTCCTTCCCTTCAGGGAGCTTATGAGTCACTAAATCAGATTAGGTGATCAGAGCAGATAAAAAGGCCTACACAGACAGGCACAACCATGCCAACCCCGAACAGACACATCAAATGCATGATAGACTTTGAATTACTTTTTAACCCCAAGTCAAAGAAGCTGGCAGCCAAGAGATCAATTTAAATTGGGATGAGAATGGGTAACAGTTGGCAGAGACAAAGTAATCCCCTCTAATTCATATATTCTGTGAACTGGTAACAGAAGCAAAGCTCTAGGACCCTTCCCCCAAGATTACGGACTATCCTTAGAGTTCTCTTTTTACTCCAAATGGGGGTATGACAACACTGGCTGGTGCTTCTCAGACTGTGAGCTGAGAGCATTTTCTTCAGAATCACTGAGGATGGGAAGCTCATTTAAAATGCAGTTTCATAGACTCCATCCCAGAGCTAAATCAGAATTTCCTGGGCGGGGGCGGCGGGGGGGGGAGGAGTTCTGGGAGTGTATATTTCAGCCAGATCCCCAAATTTGAGACTCAGGATAGAGGGAATATGGGATTTTACTAACATCCTCTATGTTTCCCAGATGTGCCTGGAGCTCTAGATCCTCTTGTTCAGAACACTCCTAGGTGCCTCCCTCGGACGTGGTAGGTTCAGTAGGTCCGAGGCTGGGCCCTGGGATCCACATGTGTCACAAGTATCCCAAATGGTTGTTGTGTTGGGGCGAGTTCTGGGGAACTGTGTGAGGACAGAATGGCGTAAAGCACATGTCCATTAGACTCTATAAAAACACAGGTAACAGTGAGTCCTTACCACTAAACACTGCTGAATGTGTTCCTATGTTAGCTCACCTGAAAACAATCTTATGAGACAGGTGGTATTATGATCCCTATTTTATGGAGGAAGAAAATGAGACTTAGCAAAAGTAACTTGAGGTCACACAGCCATTGAGTGGTGGAGACGGAATTCAAACTCAAGTCACAGGAGCGCAAGACCCTTGCTCTTCCTCACGGACCAGCTTGTCTTTCTTTACATACCAGAGAACCAGCCACCAGAACAGAGTTCTCTGCTGTGTGCCACCTGAGAGAATCTCCTCTCTGTGCTCTTGCAATTTTTTGAACCAGAACTTAATATTCAAGGGTACAAAATCTCGTCCTCTTTATTTTTTCTAACCAAAGCCTTATTTTTAGGTTTTTATTTTCAGATACTATTTTTCTGATATTCCCATTCTATACAAAATTCATTTCTTTATCAGAACATCACTTTCTGCACCATTTGCTTCCCTTCTAGTGACCTTGTCGACTTTGCCAGAACTCAGGATTCTTACCGCCAAGAGACTGGAACGGAAGTCACAAAATCCCCACCCCCACCCCCCGGACCAGCTGCAACAAAGATGCTTTGGTCTTGGGTGTTCTTGATGTCTTTATTAACTATGTTTAGTGTTCACACATAAATTCCAAGTCAGGCTGGTTTCTTGAGCTTGTGAACTCATGTTTAAGTTTACAGAACAAAGTCCGTAAAAACCAGCCCTCTGAAAACTACTTCCTGTGCACACACGGTGCCTGGGACTGCGGCGCCTCAAAGGAAGGGTTGTGTCAGGTTTAGAGAAGGACGTGGAGAGATCCCTGGGTGGGGAAAGAGAGAGTAGGAGATGTAGTTGATCTTGTCTGAAGTTAATGAACATTATATGCATTTTTTCTTGTTCAGATGCAAAGGTGCGAAGAGGAAATTGCTGGTGGCTACAATGAGTGGGCACAGCACACTGAGCCTGATTTGGAGTGCGATTGCCTTCCTGTGGGGTTAGGTGGACCTGGGCAATCTCTCAGCAGCTGAGCAATGCACTGGGAGTAGGCCCAGTGGACGGCAACAACAAATGAGGAACTGTTCTTAAGAAGTGATTGCATTTTTGTCACCAGATGCAACAGAGGCCTGTTTAATTATTGGGAATGCTTAAGGCACCACTCAGAATGGCCTGCTTCAGAGGCCTGTTTTTTCCTTTAAAAATTTTTTTAACAGCTTTGTTGGGCCGACGGGTCCGGGGAACTGAGGAGGCCACAAGATGGCGGCTGCCCTACTGTCTCACCGCCCCGCCCCCCTCTAATCAGCTTCCACTCTCAAAAGACCGCCAAGGCCAGAGCTTCGGCGGGAAACCGAGGGCTGAACTCCATCCAATCTCCTACCAATTACTGTCATGTTCCCCTGTTCCGCCCACACCCCATAAAAACCCGTGCGCAGTCTCCCCAGGTGCGACTTCCCCGACTCCCTTCTCCCGGAGTCGCGGAACCTCGCCCGAGGGCATCTCTATTAAAAATCTCCCCTCGTGCCTATTCGTCTGGTGCTTTGTTTCATCCGCCGTTACTGGGAGGGCTACCGGGAAACCTTACAAGCTTTATTGTAAGGTATAATTGGCATAGAATACACTGCACATATTTAAAGCGTAGAAAAGTGTTGACATATGCTTACACCTGTGAAACCATCACCACAATCAAGATCGTGAACTTGGCACCACCAGCCAAAGTTCCCCTGTAGCCTTTCAGAATCCCAGCCCGCCTTCCTTGGAGACCCCTTGGCAACCACTGATCAGTGTGCTGCCTGATACTACTGATTCGTTTGGATTTTCTAGCACCTTCTATAAATGGAATCATACAGTATGTACTCTATCTGGCTTCTTCCATTCAACAAAATTATTTTGAGATTTAACCCATTATTGTATTAATAATACATTTTCATTGCTAATATTTATTTTATTGTCGGTATTCCATTGTATGGATACACCAACTTGTTTACTCATTCACCGGTTGATGGACATTTGCTCTGTTTCCAGTTTGGAGCCATTATGAATAGAGATGCGACTAATAACTGTTTACTAATATTTAAATATGCTTTTATTTCTCTTGCATAAATACCAAGCAGAGGAATGGTGGGGTCATACGGTAGATGCATGCTTTTATTTTTAAGAAAATGCTGAACTGTTTTCCAGAGTGGTTGTACAATTTACATTCTCCCCCACAGTGAGTGAGACTTCTGGTTCCTTCACATCCTCACCAAACCCTGGGCTGGCCTGTTCTTTTAATTGTAGCCATTCTAATAGATGTGTAGTGGTGGTATTGTGATTTTAACTGCATAATGAGTTAGGATGCTGAGCATGTTTTCATGTGTTTATTTGCCATTCGTCTTCCTTGGAGGTATGTCTGTTCAAATCATTTGCCTATTTTTTTAAACTGGGTGTTCTCTTTGAGTTTTGAGAGTTCTATTTATATTCAGGACACAAGTTCTTCATCAATCATGTGATTTGCAAATACTTTGCCCCAAATAGTTTCTCTTTATCCTCACAGTCCTGTATGAAGCCTGTTAATTAGAGAAATCAAATCTGCCAGGAGCCTAGGTGTCAAATGGCCACTGCTCCAGATGGCCAGGCCCCTGGGAGGGAAGTCAGAGGAGGCCAGAGACTGTCCCCGCTGCTGTGGGGCAGTGTCTCAGTGCTGCGTTGGGTTCAAGGCATGGGGTGGGACAGGAACAGGTTGTGGGCAGGGGAGACCTGACACAGGCACTGGGCTAGAGGCCCTCTGGCAGTATCCTATTTCATTGTCACAGTCAGTGCTAAGAGCCATTGTTATTCAGATGCTATAGCAACTTGCCTGAGGTTACTGGAGTCTGCAAGGAGCAAGGCTTAAATTCGAGCTATTTGTGTCTGGCTACAAAACCCACGTTTGTTGCTTTTCACAATGCCGCCCTGCCTCCACCACAGCCTTGCGTGACCATGGGACCCGGTGAGTGAAAAAGACAGCCAACTTAACCCAACCCAGCACCAGGTCAACAAATGTTCCTTGAAGGCCATCCATGTGCTTAGAACTAAGATATTCCAAACAATGAAAACAACATAGGTAAGCACAGCCCCAAGTGAATGAACAGTGATTAGGGTTCGTGGATGTGGCAAGACCAGAGCAGAGGGCAAATCCAGTTGACGTCGTTGGACTACACAGGCATAGCTGTAGTGCAAGTGCATCTCCTCACTGAGCTCCGGAACCCCCAAGGAGGGTGAAGTCCGCACACAGGAGTCACAGAACAAATGAAAAGAAACACAACCTGCTCACTGGGCAGGAAATGTGTGAAAGACCGCAAGACTCAAGATAGATTTAGGTAACTTGATGGTGAGGTAGAGCCATAAGGAGCGAATAGAGGGAACCGGGCACATTGGACAATGTCTACAGCCTTCTGCAGAGACTGTCAGAGAAAATGACCACCATACTCCCCTCACTCAACATCAGATCAAATGCCAGGAAGGAGCCTACCAGTGAGACGACATTTTTAAATGTTGTTCATGCCCCTGACCCTGAGTGACTGAATGTGGAGGAGACCCTAACGTCCCTGCAGGTGGACACAGATCACACAGTCTGCCAGCTGTGGTCACTGGAGTCAAGTAGGGAATTCAAAGAAGGGCACCAACATGTATTAAGCACCTGACCTACTAACTCGCAGGTCCTAAGTCCCTCTTCACAGGCACCCTGAAGGCCATATTATAACCTTCTCCTTCTACCCCTGAGCAGGATACCCTGCTGCACACCATTGCCAATGGTATCTCTTTTGTTACCACACACTAGTGAGTGAGTTACAGTTCGTTTTTGCAAATCAATGGACTAGCACTCATGTTATCCATTGGAAAATGCAGCAATTCCAGCACCTTCTCAAATGTTTATTGAAGACCACCCATTCTTCACAGGTGAATTTAGTTACTGGAATTTTCCTATGTACAAAAAATATGGTGGATAAAGCATATGAAAGATATCTATTTTAAAATACTTCTACAGTGGCTGCTTTCTGTCTGTAGGGTATAATATTTTAATGAGACGTCTTAGGCCTTCAGGGACTTATTTAAGATAATTTTTCTTTCATTCCAACTNGAGGCCCGCATCAGGCTCCCTGCTCAGCGGGGAGCCTGCTTCCTCCTCTCTCTCTGTCTGCCTCTCTGCCTACTTGTAATCTCTCTCTCTCTCACTCTGTGTCAAATAAATAAATAAAATCTTTAAAAAAAAAAAATAAAAAAATAAATTAAATACTTCTACAATGGCTGCTTTCTGTCTGTAGGGTATAATATTTTAATGAGACGTCTTAGGCCTTCAGGGACTTATTTAAGATAATTTTTCTTTCATTCCAACTCTGAAGAAAAACATTATCCTCATTAACAGCTCATAGAAGATGAAACACATCTAAACTCCAGGTACTACGGCTTAAATAGGAAAAAGAAAGTTTGCAACTGATCCAATTTGAAGTAATTTGAAGGCTGAGCCAACACGATGGGACTGAGTCGAATGTATAATAACTACCCACTTCTACTGAACAAACTACAGCCAAAGATTATGTTCTTTTAAGAGACAAGCCTTCTCAAGGCTCCTTCGTGGAGTCTGAGAAAGAGAACACTAGACAGAAAAGATTTATTAATCCTTTTAAGCGGGGTGTTTTGTTTTTTTTTAAGATCTTATTTATTTATTTGACAGAGAGAGCACAAGTAGGGGGAGCAGCAGAGAAAGAGGGAGAAGCAGGCTTTCTGCTGAGCAGGAATCCTGATGTGGGGCTCGATCCCAGGACCCCTGAGATCATGACCTGAGCTGAAGGCAGCAGCCTGACTGACTGAGCCACCCAGGAGCCCCGGCAGGGTAATTTTTCCCAACCACACAACTTTGTAACATAATCCAGAAATGCTTACTGTCAGTATGAACTTACTTTTCTCCCCTTCTTTTGTTTCTCTGAGTAATATCTGTTCTGAGAGAACGTTCTTTTCAGCCTTCTTTTGATCATCCTGACATTTATACACAAGTGGAAGGAAACCTCATAAAACATGCCTGTTGTGTTTGAAAGGCAGACATTTCACTTGTCCTAAATGTGGGAATTGCGTTCTCTGGGTAGGATGGTCCATCTCAAGATGCAAACAGACACAGTCCAGTGGGGGAGACTGAGGCAGTCTGTGACGGGCCAGGACTTGGGGCCAGAGAGTCGCTCACTGGCGCAAGTAGGTGCTAGGGAAAGGCGCTGGTACTCGGAGACCGCCCCCAACTCCACCCCACTGTGAACCAAACAGGCCTTTAAAGGAAAATGAAGCCATACTGTATTTGTTCTTTTTAAATACATTTAATAAATATTTACAAAGAGCTCAATATGGCCAGGCCCCATTCTCATCACCTTAAAAGTGATTAGACCAAAAACTCACTCATGAAATGCTCATAATCGCCCTGTGAAGGTCATACTGTGGGGTATGGTTCAATACACCACTGCTTTTGTGTCTTCAGTAAAATGTCACACGTGCATCCCAAAGATCAACCAAAAGATTCAAAAACAGTTATTCAACACTTTGACTACTGGAGCTGCTTTGGCTTGTGGCCAACCATTCACGTAGAAGAACGAGCATCCTCTCTGTGCTTTGTGCTGGTAGGAGACACATGCGGCGGGTGCCCTTTGTTTCATGTCTGCAAATCACTCTGTAAGGCAAACGTGCAGTTTTGCAGGGGAGAGGTGAATGCAGTCTTCCTTTGCAGCGAAGTCTCCAATTCACTGAGTTGCTATCACATCGGAAGTGGTACTTCTGCTGTTCCTTTGACTTTTCACCCCACAGGCATTGAACAATGTCTGATTATAAAACTGTTGAAGGCGTTGTCTCTGAGTTATTGTTTGTATTCCTCTGGTTTCATAATACTGTAGCAGATGTTCGTGGAGTTTTCATTTCTGGCTCAAAAAGTTACAAATTCGGACACTTCAGAGCTTATCAAGTCTACATTTACAATATTCGATTATTTCTGCTTTAAACTCTGAGTTATTGGTCTGAGAATTGGCAACTCGAAATTGGCAATATAGAGTGATGACTTATTTGACACTCTGTATTATCTGAAAATTTTCTGTTGCAGAAGAAAGACCCAATAGGCAAATTATTAACATCTATAAAGTAAGGTGAACAAAGCTTTTGTCATTGGTTTCATTTACAGTTTTGCACAGTCTCTTTAGAATCCAAGAATTCTCTATTATGGCAGTTTTCACATTTTTCAGCATCTTTAGACATGGATGGTACAACTGTGAGTTGAGAAAGCAAATCTTCTAATCTTTCCTTTTATGTCAATACTCTTCTTGGGCGCCTGGGTGGCTCAGTCCATTAAGCATCTGTCTTGGGCTCAGGTCAGGATCTCAGGGTCCTGGGATCCAGTCCCGCATCTGGCTCCCTGCTCAGTATGGAGTCGGCTTCTCATTCTCACACTCTCTCTCTGTTCTCCCTCTCTCTCTTTCAAATAAATAAATAAAATCTTTTAAAAAATCCTTTTCTTTAAGTATTTTATAATTTTTATTTTTTTACTTATTTATCATAAAAATGATTAATTTTTCTTTTTTTCAAGTTTTTATTTAAATTCTAGTTAGTTAATATACAGTGTAATGTTGGTTTCAGTACAATTTTTTAAATTTTACAATAAATTTATTGAATTATAGGCTTGCAATAAAATTTTTTAAATATTGCAAAATTCAAAAAAATTGTAAAATTGCCTATATAATATGATCTTGTTTATATAAAATTATGTGTGTGCATCTAAACAGAAAATACATGCTACAATGATCACTTACATGTTAATGGTGACCATCTTAGAATGGTGGAATTCNTCAGTACAATTTTTTAAATTTTACAATAAATTTATTGAATTATAGGCTTGCAATAAAATTTTTTAAATATTGCAAAATTCAAAAAAATTGTAAAATTGCCTATATAATATGATCTTGTTTATATAAAATTATGTGTGTGCATCTAAACAGAAAATACATGCTACAATGATCACTTACGTGTTAATGGTGACCATCTTAGAATGGTGGAATTCTAGTTTTTGTTTTCTTGACACTTTGTGTATTGCCTAATTTTTTGCCATGCATTATTTAAAGCATTTAAAAGCTATTTTCTTTGTCTGCTGAAGGGAGGGAACCCCATTCCCAGCAGTAACTGTGCAAACACCTTGGATGCTATGAAGGGATACGTTGGACTGGTCAGATGACCTGATAAGTCAGCCTAGATGTCATTTAGGAGGGAGAACTTGTCAATGCTAGTCAAAGCCCACAAGGTGGACTCGAACACCAAAACATGAATATTTCAATTTCATTTACTAAGAGAACCCAAAGTCCACTGGAATATCATTTCATTCTCTTCCAAAATCACAGAGCTGATCTGAGAAAATGAGTTACAGAGTCAGAACTGGAAAGGAATTTTGAGATCATCTGGCCCAAAGCTGTCATGTTACAGACAAGGAAATGGGGTTCCAGGATTACAAAGTAGGTCTTCTGGGCCACAGAGAAATCTTAGACTGTGTGTGTGGACACACATGACAGCCATGCTTTGCCAGCCCCAGAGAAACAGTGTCTTATCTCTTACTCTCCACTTTTCCCTTATCAACATCACCAGACTTTCAATAAGCCTCTTGTCATAGCTTCTAAGACTTCTGTACATCCTGCTTTTGAATATGTTTCACTTCACAAACTTCTGGTTTCCTTCAGAGATATTACCTCATTCCTACAAATATATGATATCTAAACCTTAAGGCAGAATGGGCAGCAAAGTAGGCCATGTAAACACTTCTCAGTATCAATTGCAGACTAAATCTGGTTTCCAGATTTGAGAGTTCAGTCTGCAGAAGACATCACTTCTATTCTTTTTTTTTTAAGATTTATTTATTCATTTGATAGAGAGATAGATCACAAGTAGGCAGAGAGAGAGAGAGAAGGAAGCAGGCTCCCCGCCGAGCAGGGAGCCCGATGTGGGCCTTGATCCCAGTACGCCGAGATCATGACCTGAGCCGAAGGCAGAGGCCTTAACCCACTGAGCCACCCAGGTGCCCCACTTCTATTCTTTTAATGCATTTGCTATAAGATCATCAGATGGGGTCGGAGGGGAGTGGTGTGGGGCAGTGACCTGCAGACAGTAAGCCATGAACTGGGAGGAAATAAAGGAGACACTTAAATCTATTGAAGGTTCATTCATTGCCCTAAAAAATCACTTAAATCTACAAAATTTAAAGCCAGGTTATACTAAAGGTGGATGCTTATCCATCTCAAAATACTTTTGGAAATAGCTGGAGTATGCATGTTCTCCAGAGAAGTAGAACCAACAGGAGATATATAGATAGGTAAATGGACATATATATTATATATACTTATATATATAATATATAAACTATATTATATAAAATTATTATAGTCTATGATTAATCTCATCTGAAAAATAGCATCATAGCAACAGCTAAACTAAAGCTTTGACCAAACTGGGCACCAGAGCCTAGCAAACTTGATTTTTTAAAAATGCTTTGATTACCTGCCATATGTCCTAAATCACTGACTTTTCTTTGGAAGAGTATCACTAATCACTCTTTATCCTCTCCTCATGCCATTTTCCTGCTTAAAATCATTTAAAGTGTTTCCACTGCCCTAGAGTTATATACAAACTCCTTATTTTGACACATAAGACCTTCTGTGACATGACCTCAGATTTTTATCTGCCATCAAGGCACCCTCACACAAGTAGCCAAACTGTACACCTGGATTTGCTTCCCAGCTCTGCCCAGCAAAACCTACTACCTCACAAAGGCCAGCTCAAATAACAAATCCATTTAAAATCTTTGATGTTCATAATCTAAAATAGCTCCCTCCTCTGTGTTTTCCCAAAAAAATAGGTTTCTTAAAACTTTTTTCTTTTAATATTCTGCCTTATATGGAAATCTTTTAAATATATATTTTTCCCTCCTAGGTGTAAGTACCTTGAGGTCTAGAATCATCTCTACACACTGACAAAACATACTCATATATTCAGTTAATTTCAGAGCTAGAGAAATTGGGATGTAGAAAAATGTTCTCATGATTCTTGAGCAGTAGGTGAATAAAACTTACTTTGAGGTGAAAATAAAACCAGAGTCCTGCCATAACTATCTGCCCCTCCCCCAACCCCCTGCCCGCCCCGGCTCTGTACTCCTGCATTCTGCCATCTGTGGCCACTTCCACCCCACCTGTACATTCTGGCTGCCCTGACTCTGGTCTTGGCTGAAGATCAATTTATTGCCTTGGCCTGAGGCCCTCTAAACTCTGACTGTCCTCTTGCTTTGGACTTGCATTGTGCTTCCCTGGATTGAGGTCCCACTCCGTATCCCAGGCCTTAAAAGACTAAACTTCCTGCCCCACCTCCACCCTCTCAAGGCTGAGGTGAAGAAAGGTTTATGAAAATTACCTATGGCCATGGTTTAGGGGAGGGAAAGGAACGTGGGCTCAGGAGAGAAGATCTGGGTTTGAGTTCTGAATGTTACTCTTGCCAGCTGAGGAACTGGGTTAGTTATGTAATGTCCCCTAGCATCCCCATCCACAAAGTAGGAATTATTAATACAATGCAGATCATAGGGTTTAGTGAGGAATAAAGAAGATGTGGCTTATAAAAGTGCTTTGCAACATTTGCTACAGACCTCAGTTATTCCCGTGACTGGATTAGCCAGGGACTGCTCATTGCAGCTCCTCTGACCAAGAAACACTTTGGATCAGGGACTTGGTCCCAAATTGTTTTAAAAATATTTAATTAATTTATTTCTCAGAGAGAGAGAGAGAGCACTCACAAGCAGGGGAGCAGCAGGCAGAGGGAGAAGCAGGCTTCCCGCTCTGCAAGGAGCTCAACGTGGGACTCAATCCCAGGACCCTGGGATCATGACCTGAGCTGAAGGCAGACACTTAACTGACTGAGCCACTCATATGTCCCAACTTGGTCCCAATTTACCAATCTTTCATCTAGGGCCAGATCAAGATCTTTATATAAACTGATGTAAGTGTAAGAAATTCTAACATAATGTTCTTATAGTTCTTATGGCAATAGCTTTGAAGTTATCTTTGAAGTAGAACATTCTCTGAGAATATTGAGTCCCCTCTTTGCTGCCCTCTAAGCACGGGTAGTGGTCAGCCTCCTGGGAAGAAGGCATGACCTTCACCTTTGTTCATGTCCTGAGGTTTAGCTTTTTCCTGACTGTATCAGTCTAGGCCCCAATCTCCTATCACCCTGGTCTGACTTAGCTGATAATCCCTTCTAGAAATGACAAGGTAGGAGGAAAAGTCAACAAACGACGTGGTGTAGATAGGGAGAGAGATCTTATCTCCAAATCAGTCATCTGAGAGTACATGCAGATGGCAAGCCAGTCAGGTGAGATGAGAGCAGATGGCTCATCCTTGGACTGTGACGTCTTTGTCTGAGACCTGAGAGTTGGTACACATCTTCTGTGCTGGAAGGCACCCCCAGCTGTTCCAATTAAAAAGGGTATGCTTCACCACTCACCCCTCTTCCCTTCTCCTCTCCTGCTTCCTTCCTCATTCCTAGAGTGTTAGCAGCTGGGAACACTAAGTCCTCCATAGGTCTAGCATCATTGCCTTTAGACAGCCCCACCCATCCCAGCACCCCTCTGTCCTTAACTCCTCTGACCCATCCATGACCTCTCTGGAAGAGATTCTAACTGCTTGAGAACCTAAGCTCCCACTCTACCTCCAGGAATCCTGTTATGACTCCTTAAGGCTATGTGAGGGATTCTGTCTCTGTCTTTCATTGAATCCTTTACCTATTTCTGATATAGCATTTATTGTAATGTTCCTCAATTGTTGATCTGCTTATTTGTACACATTAAACTAGGAGCTTCTTAATTTTAAAAAAATCCATTATATTGAGAGAGAGAATTATCATTCCAGAGTGGGCTCAAATGACATCAGAAATTCTAAATTATGAAAGGGACAAAATTGGTGGGTGACAATAAAGACTGTGAACAAACTCTTCCTACTGCTTCCATAGTACTTGGGTGCATGCAGATGTGGAAGGTAGGGAAACTTCTGCGTTTGTGTGGGTCTTGCCTGCATGTGCTTAGGAGCTCATCAGGTAGGCAAAATGCCAGACACTAAAAGAGTTCAGTCTATATACTGTGACTTGCAAATGAATTATAGACATAGTCAGTGCTTTCTTATTTTCCTCTCCCTTCCCTGCCATGTTCTCTTGTAGTGTTTATGAGCTCTGCTATGAATCATAGCATATAAATAAAATAGAAGATCCTTTTCCTTTTGCCTCTAAGATTGCATAGAAACTTGTTATGCAATAAAAACAACATTAACATTCTCTGAATACATCCCCCTAAAAAATACCTTCTAGGGCTTTCCAAATAACTCAGAAGTAGAGTTTCAAACTTCACCTTTAAAGAACAACTTGAGTCTTTCTCAGAGGACATGCCAGCATCAATTTTTCTTGGCTTTATTTCATTTCAGAAATAGTACGTTTTCTTCTTCCTCCTTTCAAGCTCTGCTCTCTCATCCCAGGAAGAAAAAGAGTTATGGTAAAGCAGCCACAGTTAATAGATAATAAAGCTAAAGAGCAAAAGTAATGACACAATGGCTTTAACCACAGGTAGAAAAGCAGAATCCAAAAAGAAGAAAATACTTTGAATATTTTTTCCCAGTAAATTAGAAAAGTTAGATGAAATTAACCATTTCGTAGATAAATGTGTTAGCAAAATTAACTCATATTAAATAAGAATCATAGAATCCCTGCTGTGGTCTGAATGTATTTCCCCTTAGATTCATATATTTAAATCCTACCCCCCAAAAGGTAATGGTATTAGCAGAGGGAGCCTCCAGGAGACGTTTAAGCCATGAAGGTGGAGCTCTAATGAATGGGATTAATACTTTGTAAAAGGGCCCCAGAGAAATCCCTATCTCCTTCCACCATGTGAGGACACAGTGAGAAGGCGCAGGCTATGAAACAGAAGAAGGCCTCTGCCAAAGTGTTACCATGCTGGTGTCTTGATCTTGGACTTCCAGCCTCCAGGACTGTGAGTGATAAATATTTGTTATGAATTAGTGACCTAGTCTGTGGTGTTTTGTTATGGGAGTTGCATGGGCTAAGAAAACCGCAAATAGAGTTACAGATATTCAAGACAATCAATTAGGAATATAAAACTTTACCCATGAGATCAGAGGAAAGGTGATGAAACCATCTTACAAATGAGATCTACCAACTGTTGAAGGAACAGATTCCTGCTATATAGGGATTTTACCTTAAAATAAAAAAGATGAAGTGTTGCCTACTTCAAAGCATGTGTTACATGACCTGTATTACTCTGACGTTAAAACCAAGCTACAATGATTAAAAAAAAATGCTAATCTCACTGGTAAACATTGACATAAAACTCCTAAAAAATATTAACAAAGTCAGTGATTAAAAATATAATAATAATCATGACCCAAATGGCCCCAAGAATATGAGTTAAGTTCAAAAAAATCTTTTTTTTATCTATGTCTATATTTTATCAATGTCCCATTAGCTGATAAAAAAATGAAAAACAGATTATCTCAGTAGAAGGAGAAAAAATGTTTTAAAAATATCTAATGAGTTTTTTAAAAGGGGCCCATTTCTGTACAAACTCAGAATAGAAGGAAATTTCCTCACACTGACAAAACTTTTAACATAACAGTAAAATCAGAATGTAGAAAGAAGAATTAAAAACTCATTTGATAAAATCAACCATCACTAAACATTAAAAAAAAAACTCTTTGCAAAGTAGGAATAAAAAGAAGTTTCTCTGATGTAATAAAACTCATAAAACTACAGCAAATATCTTAAATGGTCAAACATTAGAAGCATTCCTTTAAAATTAAGAATAAGATAAAGACTTCCCACTATCACTTTTTTTTAGGGTACAGTGGAGACAAATTCCAGTATAGAAAGAAAGAAGAGGGAAATTATAGGTAAGAATTTTAAAGGAAGAAACTAAACCATGATTATTCACAGATAGTATTCATTATCTAAATAGAAACTTAAGGGGCCTCTGGGTGGCTCTGTTGATTAAACATCTGCCTTTCACTCAGGTTATGATCCTAGGGCTGAGATCAAGCCTGGCATCTGGCTCTCTGCTTCTCCCTCTCTCTCTCCCTGCTGCTCCCCCTGTTTGTGCTCTCTCTCTCTCTCTCTCTCTCTCTGTCAAATAAATAAATAAAATTATTAAAAAACATAGAAACTCAAGAGAAAAATAGACTAATTATTAAAACTAGTAATTGAGGTCAGAGTGTATACTGGACATAAGATAAATATATAAAAGCCAGTTGCATTCCTACATACCAAAATATATATACCTATTTTAAAGCATATCATATATAAGACAAACAAAATGTAAGTACCAGAAATAAATCTAATGAAAATGTGCACATCTTAATGAAGGATGTTATAAAACTTTATTTTTTATTTTCTTCATTTTGTAAGTAATTCCCACACCCAGTGTGGGGCTTGAACTTACAACCCAGAGATCAAGAGTCACATGCTCAACCAACAGAGCCAGCCAAGCCCACTATAAAATTTTACTGAAAACATTAAAGAAATTCTAAATAAGTGGAGATATAGACCATGTTCAATAATAATAATAATAAATATCATAGAGTTGTTAATTCTCCTCTAATAAGCTTTAAAGAAAGTGTAACTCAGTCACAATCCCAACAGCAATGTTCATGGAATTTGATGACATTGTTTTAAAATTTACATGGAAGAGCAAAGAACCAAGAAGAGACATGATAATTTTGAAGAACTTCACGGTGAGGATCTTCATCCTAGCAGCTATGCAGACATTTCTAACGCTAGGAGAAGGAAGCAATGCAGTACAGAAGCAGGGACAGACAGAAAGACCTAGGAACAGAAGAGAAAACTCAGGCATGGATGCATTCATATATGGAAACCTGGCATATGGGAGATTTGCTTTGCAAATCAAAAAGCAAAGGACAAACTAGTCTAGTATTTTTCAAATTTTGTTTTACCAACAGTCCACAATAAGAAATACATTTTCTGGTGGTCAAGAAGATGGTGGAGTAGAAGGATTCTTAACTCAACTCATCCTACAGACACACTGGGATAATAGCTAGATCTGCACAACTACCTCAGAGAACAACCTGAAGACTTTCAGAGCAGACCTTCCTTAGTTAATTATAGAGAAGATACCACATCAAAAAGGGGAAGAGGGACAGAGATACAGTTGGGACCGAAACCCCCAATAAGATGAACCACAAATGGGAAAGACATGACAAGTATGGATAAGCAAGAAGATCAGAGCCCACACCTGGGACCCCCAGTACTAAGAACCTGGCCTCAGACAGGCCCTTCAACAACAGTGTAGGGACAAAACTCTACCCAGTGTATAGCAGGCAAAGCAGATCATTGCAGCCAACTGTGCTGAAGTCAAGCATGGCTCAGTCACAACAGAAGACATGCACAGCGTACACAGGAAACACCTCTGGAGCATCTGGTTCTGGTGGGCATTGTGCTATAGGGCATCACAGGACCTCTTCTACACAAGGACACTACTTTCAAGACATGTACTTTCAAGACCTTCTTAGTATACAGAAACATAGAGTTAGACAAAAATGAGGAGACAGTTCCAAATGAATGAAAAAGACAAAATCACAGAAAAAGAGCTAAACCAAACAGAGATAAGCAATATGCCTTATAAGGAATTCAATAGTCATTGAGCTACTCACTGGACTTGAGAAAAGAATGAACTCAGCAAGAACTTTCAAGAAAGATAGAAAACATGAAAAAGAGTCAGATATGAACAATCTAATAACTGAAATAAAAAAATTACTAGAGGCAATCAATAGCAGATTAGGGGAGGCAGAAGAACAGATCAGGGACCTGGAAGACAAGGGGATGGAAAGCAACCAAGCTTTTTCAAATTTATGCATAAACAAACAAACAAACAAACAAATGCATGCATGAATGAATGAATGAATGTAGGTTAAGAGAACTCAGCAACATCATCAAACTTTATACCATTTGTATTGTAGGGATCCCAGGAAAAGAAAAATGAGAGAAGGGGGCAGAAAACTTATTTAAAGAAATAATAGCTATAAATTTCCCTAATCTGGGGAAGAAAATAGACATTCAGATCCCAGGAACACAGAGATTTCCTAACAAGATGAACCCAAGGAGGTCCACACCAAGACATATAATGATTAAAATGGTAAAAAGTAATGATAAAGAGAGAATTTTAAAAGTGGGGTGTGTGGGGGGGAGGAATGGGGGGGCAGTTACATTCAAGGGGAACCTTGTAAAGGCTATCAGCTGATTTCTCAGCAGAAACTAGGTCAGAAGGGAGTGACCTGATATATTCAAAGTACTAAAAGGAAAAAAAAAAAACCCACGAACAAGAATATTCTACCCAGCAAGTTTATTCAGAATAGAAGGAGAGATTTCCCAAACAAACAAAAGTTAAAGGAGTTTATTACCATTAAACCAGCCATACAGGAAATGTTACAGAGAATTCTTTGAGTGAAGAAAAGAAAAGGTTATAACTAGAGGTAAGAAAATTATGAAATGAAAATTTTTCAGAGGTAAAATGCATTAAATGTAGGAGATTAATTACTTATAAAGCCAATATGGAGGTTGAAACACAAAAGTAGTAAAATCAATTATATCTAGAAAAATCAGTCAAGGGATACACAAAATAAAAACATGTAAAACAGGGCATTGTATACATAAATGTGGAGGGGAGAGTAAACATTTAGTCCTTTTAGAATGTCTTTGAATTTTCACAACCATCAACTTAATATAGACCACTATACACATAAGATGTTATATATGAACCTAATGGTAACCATAACTTAAAAGCCTATAATAGATACACAAAAATAAAGAGAAAGGAATCCAAGCATAACAGTAAAGAAAATCATTAAGCCACAAAGAAAGAGAGCAAAAGAAGAAAGAAAAAGAAAAAACTACAAAACAACTGGAAAACAATTCACTAAATGGCCATAAGTATATACCCATCAGTAATTACTTTGAATGTAAATGGACCAAATGCTCCAATCAAAAGACATAGGGTGATTGGATAGATAAAAAAGAAAAACAAGATCCATCTATATGCTGCCTACAACAGATTCACTTCAGCCTAAAGACACATACAGACTGAAAATGAAGGGCTGGAAAAACATAGATCATACAAATGGAAGTGAAAAAAAAAAGCCAAGGTAACAATATTTATATCAGACAAGATAGACTTTAAAACACAGACTATAGCAAGAGAAAAGAAGGACATTACATAATGATAAAAGAACAATCCAACAAATGGATATAACAATTGTAAATATCTATGCACCAAACATCAAAGCACCTTAATACATAAAGCAAGTATTAAAAGATATAAAGCTAGTAGGACATAAGTGATAAAGGTTAGAGCAGAAATAAATGAAATAGAAAATATCAATGAAATTAAGATCTGATTCTTTAAAAAGATAAACAAAATTGATAAATATTTAGCCAGACTTATTAAAAAAGGACTCCAAAAAAACAAAATAAAAAATGCCGAAGGAAAAATAACTGATACCATGAAAATACAAAGGATTTAAGGAGAAAATTATCAAAAATTATATCACAACAAATTGGACAACCTAGAAGAAATGGATACATTTCTAGAAACATATAATCTTCTGAACTGAATCAAGAGGAAATAGAAAATCTGAACAGACCCATTTCTAGTAATGAAATTTAAACAATAATCAAAAAATTCCTAACAAACAAAAGTCCAAGACCAGAAGGCTTCACAGGTGAATTCTACCAAACATTTAAAGAAGAGTTAATACCTATTCTTCTCAAACTATCCCAAAAAATAGAAAAAGGAAAACTTCCAAATTCATTCTATGAGGCCAGCATTAGCCTGATACTAAAACCACATAAAGACTCTACAAAAAAGGGGGTGCCTGGGTGGCTCAGGTCATGTTCTCAGGGTCCTGGGATGGAGCCCTGCATCAGGCTCTCTGCTCAGTGGGGAGTCTGCTTCCCACCCCCCCCACACACACCCGCCTCTCTGCAGGATAAAGGATAAAAACCATGTGATCATCTCAATAGTTTCAGAAAAGTATTTGATAAAATACAATACCCATTCATGATAAAAACAACAAAGTAGGTCTAGAGGGAACATATCTCAATAGAATAAAGGCCATATCTGATAAGCCCATAGCTAATATCATACTCATTGGTGAACTGAGAGCTTTACCTCTAAGATTAGCAACAAGACAGAGATGTCCACTCTCACCACTGTTACTCAACATAGTACTGGAAATCCTAGCCACAGAAATCACAACAAAAAGAAATAAAGGCATCCAAACTGTTAAGAAAGAAGTAATCACTATTTGAAGATGACATAAAACTAAATATAGAAAACTTTAAAGATTCTACCAAAAAGGGATCAGAACTGATAAATGTATTGGGTAAATTTGCAGGATACAAAATTAATATACAGAAACCTGTTGTATTTCTATACACTAATAACAGCGTAGCAGAAAGAGAAATTGAGAAATAATCCTATTTATAATTGCACCCAAAATAATAAGATACCTACTTAACCAAGGAGGTAGAAGATCTATACTCTGAAAACTATAAAACGTTGATGAAAGAAATTGAAGATGACACAAATAAATGGAAAGACATTCCAGGCTCATGGACTAAAAGAACAAATATTTTTAAAATGTCCACACTACCCAAAGCAATCTACAGATTTAATCCAATTCCTATCAAAATACCAATAGCATTTTTCACAGAACTAAAACAAATAATCCTAAAATTTGTAAATAATCACAAAAGACCTCAAACAGTTAAAGCAATCTAGAGAAGAAAGAATAAAGCTGGAGGAAATTCCAGATTTCAAGTTATATTACAAAACTATAGTAATCAAAACAATATGGTTACTGGCACAAAAATAGGAGCATAGAGGAATAGAACAGATTAGAAGCCCAGAAATAAACCCATGTTTATATGGCCAACTAACCTACGACAAAAGAGGTAGGAATATGCAATGGGGGAAAAAAACCAGTCTCTTCCACAAATGGAGTTGGGAAAACTGGACACTACATGCAAAATAATGAACCTGGACCACTGTTTTATACCATACCTAATAATATCTTGAAATGGATTAAAAACCTAAATGTGAGACCTGAAAACATAAAACTGGTGGAAGAAAACAGGCAGTAAACTCTTTGATGTCAACCTTAGCAACATTTTTCTAGATAGGTCTTCTAGACAAGGAAAATAAAGGCAAAATTAAACTATTGGGATTACTGTAAAATAAAAAGCTTTTGCATAACAAAGGAAATCATTGTGCTCGCTTCAGCAGCACATATACTAAAATTGAAACAAAGGAAATCATTAGTAAAATGAAAAGGCAACCTACTGAATGGGAGAAGATATTTGCAAGTGATATAGAGGTTAATATCCAAAGTATATAAGGAACTTATATAACTCAAAACCCCCAAAAGCAAATAATCCAGTTAAAAAATGGGCAGAGGACCTGAATAGACATTTTTCAAAACAAAACAAAACATGTAGATGGCCAACGGACACATGATAGATGCTCAATGTCACTAATAAATCAGGGAAATGTAAATCAAAACCACGGTGGATATCTCCTTACACCTTTCAGAATGGCTAGAATTAAGAAGAAATAACAAGTGTTGGAAGGATGTGGAGAAAAAGGAACACTCACACACTATTGGTGGGAATGCACATTGGAGCAGCCACTGTGGAAAACAGTATGGAGTTTCCTCAAAAAATTAAAAATAGAAATATCATACAATGCAGTAATTCCACTCCTGGGTATTTGGGTATTTACCCAAAGAAAACAAAAACACTAATACGAAATGAAATCTGCACCCCTATGTTTATTTCAGTATTATTTACCATAGTCAAGATATGGAAGCAATTCAAGGGTCCATCAATAGATGAATGAATAAAGAAGATGTGTAATCTATATCTATCTATCTATCTATCTATACAATGGAATATTACTCAGCCATAAAAAAGAATGCCTTTCATGACAACATGGATAGATCTAGAGAGATTATGCTAAGTGAAAAGTCAGACAGAAAAAGAGAAATATCATATGATTCCCCTTATCTGTGGAATCTAAAAAGCAAATCAAATGAACAAAGAAACAAACCAAAAACAGACTCTTAAATACAGAGAACAAACTGGTTGTTGCCAGAGGAGAGATGGGCATAGGGGTGGGTAAAAGAGATAAAGGGGATTAAGAAGTACAAACTTTGAGTTATAAAATGAGTCATGGAGATGAAAAGTACAACATAAGAAATATAGTCAATAATATTGTTATTAACATATGGTGACTACTCTATGGTGAGTACTGAGTAATATATAGAATTACTGAATCAATATTGTACACCTGAAAGTTATATAGCATTGTATGTTATATTTCAATAAAAAATAAAAATGTAAAAAACAGGTGCATTTTCTATTACAAACCATAACAGTGATGTATACATATGTGAATATATACAGACAACTAAAACAGAATACTCATGAAAAAGAGTTACTATTACTACGTGCCATGCATTCTGGTACTTCCTATTCATCCTATTTTATTAAAAATATAATTTATTAAAAATATATAATATAATCAAAATATAAAGATATATTTTATTAATAGAATTTTATTAAAAATATAAATATGAATTTTATTTAAAGTATAATTAAAATATGATTTTATTAAAGATATAAATAAAATATAATTTTATTAAAAATATAATTTGTGGGTTGTATGCAACCCACAAAACTGATTCATAACCACTATGGATTTGTCACCTTCAATCTGAAAATTTGCACTGCACAATAAGTTTCTTTTTTTTTTTTTTTAAGATTTTATTTATTTATTTGACAGAGAGAGAGATTACAAGTAGGCAGAGAGAGAGGAGGAAGCAGGCTCCCTGCTGAGCAGAGAGCCCGATGCAGGCCTCGATCTCAGGACCCTGAGATCATGACCTGAGCCGAAGGCAGAGGCTTTAACCCACTGAGCCACCCAGGCGCCCTGCACAATAAGTTTCTTAATAAAGAGTTCTGTGCAGTAGAGTGCTAGTGTGTTACAGAACAGGTTCCCTAGGGCTGGAGGGGGAATTCAGTTTACAGTGCTTGCCCATTGCTGTGGTGTAAGTACCCTCACCGTGACCACCTCAAGCCAGCAGTGTGTTTAACAACCAGCCAACACAAGTTCTGAGAATTTAGCAGTGGACCCTCATGAGTTGGTACGAGGCAACCCCAGCACACCACTGAGTCTAGGAAAACTGGTTACGCATAGGAAAAAAATAGTGATCAGACTTCTATATTACACCACACATGAAAATCCATTTCACATGAGCTAGATACCTGAAATGTGAAGAACAAAGTTACATGTGAACATGAAATGCGCACCTCATAAAAGTAAAGAAAAAAATACAAATTCCTGGGTAGAAAAGGATTTTTAAAGAATTTGAAAGATACTACACAAATTTCATAGAGGTTTTGAAAACTAAAGGGTAAGGCAACCAAGAGACGTAATTGCTGGAACCCCTAGGCAGGAAAGAAAAGAATAAAGAGCTGGTATTCTCAGAATCCAGGGGCTCAGGCTGCCCAGCAGTTAGTGAAGGGAAATGGGGCCATTGGGCAGAATTGCAGCAAAGAAAGGGATGGGACAAAGGGAGCTAGGATGGTGGGGGACATGAAGCACTGCTGGAGACCTCGCCAGAAGCAGAGTAGATGGGGAGAAAGAGCCTGGCTTCTCCCCTTCAATCTCCTACCTGTGCTTCCCATTCTGTGCTGAACGAAAAATGGCAGCCAGTCGGCAAAGGACCTTGAGAAATGTTTCTCAGAGATGAGCTCCCTCCAGGATAGAAAAGGGAAGGGCTGAGTAAGGATCTGACAGCCAACAGGTACATAAATGCCCAACACATCAGGGAGTTGCATATTAAAGCTACACTGAGACCATTTTATATCCAGCAGATCTGAAATATTTCTAAAGTTAGACAATTAAAAAGCATTTTAAAGGATTGAAGACAACTCTAATATGCTGGCAGTGAGCAGGGAAACTGACACAGCTAATCTTGAAAATGGAGTTGTTTTTCTTGGTAAAACTGAAGGTGCACACACCTTCTATGACCTAGAAACACCACTCCAAGTTATGAATTCCAGAGAAAATTCTCACGTATATGAATAAGGTGACATGTAGAAGAATATTAACCATTTGGCGATGGTAAAAAATTGGAAACCAGTTAAATGTCTATCAATATAAGAATTAATTTTTTAAATGTTATAGATTAATACAGTAATGGAATACAAGGTCATGGTTAAAATGAACGAACTAATGCCATATGTATCAACATGCATTAATCCCCTAAACCATGCTATTAAAACAAAGCAAGTAGCAGAAGGTCATACACAGTATTATTCACATGAAGTTTTAAAAATTTTTTAAGGGATAATTATGTTCCATGGGGATATTGTTTGGGATTATGTATATAAATAGCAAAAGTATAAAGACAGACATGGTTTTTTAAAAGACTTTATTTAAGAGAGAGAGAGCACAGAGGGAGAGGGAGAAGCAGACTCCCCAGTGAGCAGGGATCCCAACGTGGGGCTCGATCCTAGGACCCTGAGATCATGACCTGAGCCCAAGGCAGACAGTTAACTGTGTCACCCAGGTGCCCATGAACATGGGTTTAAAAAAAAAAAAACAACAAACATTTGGATATTAACGCTTTATCAGATACATCACTTACAAAGGCTTTCTCCCATTCAGTCAGTTGACTTTTAGTTTTGTTGATTGTTTCCTGCACTGTGCAGAAGCTTTTTATTTTGATGAAGTATTTACCAATAATTTATTTTTGCTTTTATTTCCCTTAGTCTCAGGAAACCTATCTAGGAAAATGTTGCTATGGCTGATGTCACAAAAATGCCTGCATGTGCTCTCTTCAAGGATTTTTATGGTTTCAGATCTCGCATGTAGGTCTTTAATCCATTTTGAGTTTATTTTTGTGTATGGGGTAAGAAAGTGGTCCAGTTTCATTCCTTTGCATGTTACTGTCCAGTTTTTCCAACCATCCATTGAAGAGACTGTCCTTTTCTCATTGTATATTCTTTCCTCCTTTGTCAGAGATTGAATGACCATATAATTATGGATTTATTTCTGGGTTTTCTATTTTTGTGCCATAGTGTTTTGATTCCTACACCTTTAGAATATAACTTGAGTCTGGAATTCTGATACCTCCATTTTTTTTTTCTTTTTCAAGATTGCTTTGGCTATTCCGGGTCTTTTGTGGTTCCATACAAATTTCAAGATTGTTTGTTATAGCTCTGTGAAAAATGCTGTTGGTATTTTGATAGGGATTGAATTAAATATTTAGATTGCTTTGGGTAGTGTAGACATTTTAACAATATTGGTTCTTCCAGTTCATGAGCATGGAATGTTTTTCCATTTCTTGAGTCATCTTCAATCTCTTTCATCAGTGTTTTGTATTTTGCAGAGTATAGATCTTTTGCTTCTTTGGTTAGATTTATTCCTAAACCAAACCATTCCTGGATATCTCTATTTTTGGTGCAATCTGTAAATGAGATTGTCTTCTTAATTTCTCTCTCTCCTCCTTCATTATTAATGTATAGAACTACAACAGATTTCTATATATTGAATTTGTGTCTTGCAACTTTACTGAATTCGTTTATCAGTTCTAGTGGTCTTTTGATGGTCTTTAGGATTTTCTATGTGTAGCATCATGTCATCTGCAAATAGTGAGTTTTATTTCTTCCTTAGCAATTTGGATGTCTTTTATTTCTTTTTGTTGTCTGATCACTGTGGATAGGGCTTTCAGTACTATGTTGATAAAAGTGGTGAGAATGGACATCCTTGTCCTGCTCCTGATCTTAGAGGAAAGGCTCTCAGTTTTTCACCATTGAGTATGATGTTGGCTATGGTTTTTCATATAAGGCGTTTATTCTGTTGATGTATGTTCCCTCTAGACCTACTCTGTTGAAGGTTTTTATCGTGAATGGATGTTGTATTTTGTCAAGTGCTTTTTCTATATCTATTGAAATCATATGGGTTTTTTTAAGATTTTATTTATTTATTTGATGGAGAGAGAGAGAGCACAAGCAGGGGGAACAGCAGGCAGAGGTGGAGGGAGAGGGAGAAGTAGAGAGCAGGGAGCCTAATACAGGGCTCGATCCCAGGACCCTGGGATCATGACTTGAACTGAAGGCAGATGCTTAACTGACTGAGCCTCAGGTGCCCCCAAATTCATCATATGGTTTTTATCGTTCCTCTTAAAAAATGAGATTTATGAACAGACATACAGATGGCCAACAGACACATGAAAAGATGCCCAACATCATTCCTCATCAGGGAAATGCAAATCAAAACTATAATGAGACATCACCTCTCATTTGTCAGAATGGCTAAAATCAACAACACAAGAAACAAGCGTTGGTGAGGATATGGAGAAGACGGAACCCTCTTGTACTATTGGTAGGAATGCAAACTGGTGCAGCTATGTGCAAAAAAGTATGGAGTTTCCTCAAAAAGTTAAAAATAGGACTACCGTATCATGCAGCAATTGTACTACTGGGTATTTACCCCCAAAATACAAAAACACTAATTCAAAGGGATACATGCTCCCCTTTGGGTATTGCAGCATTATTTACAGTAGCTAAATTATGCAAGCAGCCCATATGTCTACTGACAGATGAATGAATAAAGAAGGTGTGGCGTGCGCACACACACACACACACACACACACACACAGGAATATTATTTAGCCATGAAAAAGAACGAAATCTTGCCATTTGCAACAATGTTGATGGAGCTAGAGTGTGTTATGCTAAGTGAAATAAAAAAGGGAAAGACAAATACCATAGGATTTTACTCATACGTGGAATTTAAGAAAGAAGACAAGCAAGCAAATGGAAGGGGGGGAGAAATGGAGGGAGGAGAGAGAGAGAGAGGGAGGGAGGGGGAGAGAGAGAGAGAGAGAGAGAGAGAGAGAGAGAGAGAAGCCAAGAAACAGACTCTTAACTACAGAGAACAAACCAATGTTTACTAGAGGGGAGGTAGGGGGAGGGATGGGTTAAATAGGTGAAAGGGATTAAGAGTATAGTTATGATGACCACAGAGTAATGTATAGAATGGTAGAATCACTATATTGTACACCAGAAACTAACATAACACTGTATGTTATCTACATTGGAATTAAAATAAAAATCTTAATTAAAAAAAGACATGCATGGGAAGGATGAATACAAAATTCAGAGTAATAATAACTCTGGGAGTGGTACAGAGGAAAATGGAATCATGGGGGGGTCCCCGGGAATCTTCCGACAGTATTTGAATGCTTTGTTTCTCAAGCTAGGTGAGCAATACTTGCCTGTTCATTACATTTTCTTTCTACATTTGTGTGTGTCTGAAATATTTGATTTTTATTAAAAAGATAAGGAAGCGCTGGCATCAAATCCTAATGTTTGTCAAAACTCTGTAACATGTTTATAAGAACTCATAACATACAGCTGGTGTAAGAGATAGCAATGGTACATAAATTGTCATTAAGTAATCACTCCATGTTTCTGAACTTGTGAGCTTTCCTCTGAATAACTCAACTTCTTTGTTTCGTCAAGTATATAAAAAGCCAGAACAACTTGAGATGGTATTAGTGGCTAACATTTATTAAGCACCTACTCTGTGCAAGATAACAATCATCCCTTCTACGAGAAAAACATGGCACCAAGAGACAAAGTCCCAAACCCACCCAGCTAATCACAGACCGAGCGGGGTCCAGAGCCTTCTCTATACTTTCTCTTTTCCCTTCCCAGAGTAGTCATTATGTTTCTGTCTCACTTACGAGTAATTTTTAAACAAGTGTGGATAAAATAAATACTTCTGACAGTTTCTTGAACTGACCACAGTGAAAAGCTTTGTAATTTCCTAGACTGAAAAACAAAATTCAGAGAGGCTCCTCAGGAGAACTGAGACCACCCTACCAGACCTGGCTCTGGGGCCCAAAGTAGCTCCCACCAGTCGTGTGACATCGGGTGAGCCAATCAGACCATCTGAATTCTAGTCCTGGCTCTACCACTGCCAACTCATAACTTAGCTTCTTTAAACATCATCACAAAACCTCTTGAGTTTGTCTGAGTACAGTGAAAACATGCACAGTGCCAGGTCTGTAACATCTGGGCCAAGCCAATGGTGCCCATCTCTTCCCAAACCCACACCCAGTCACCTTGCATTTGAAACTGACCTTAGCGGAAGGATTTATACCACAGAAATCGGCCATGTCTACATTTCAGGGTTTTTTCTTTGTTTTGAGAGCTGGTTGTTAAACATTTACCAGCACCCCTGGTTGTTGGAAATAGCTTTGTCAATTGAAAAGCACTAGATATATTAGCTACTATTATTTAAGATTTCATAACCAACAACAAAAAGGAAAACTTTTAAGGGCGAATATACCTCCCATAAGAATATTGTTCTACATCTCACAGAAAACCTCATGCAGTACAAAATTTAAGGCCTTCCTCTGCACCCCCAAGCTGGTATGATGGGGCTCCTGGGAACCAGTGGTCTTTCCAGGGAGTCAGTCCAGCTCAGTGGGGCAGAGCTCCAGGGTCTGGTTATGAGGGAGCTGATGGCATCTGCAACATATTACTTTTGACTCCTGTGCTACATTTTTTTAAGATTGTATTCATTTGGGGGCGCCTGTGGCTCAGTGGGTTAAAGCCTCTGCCTTCAGCTCAGGTCATGACTCAGGGTCCTGGAATCGAGCCCCGCATTGGGCTCTCTGCTCAGCAGGGAGCCTGCTTCCTCCTCTGTCTCTGCCTGCCTCTCTGCCTACTTGTGATCTCTATATCTATCAAATAAATAAATAAATAATCTTTAAAAAAAAGATTGTATTCATTTATTTGACAAAGAGAGACAGAGAGAGAGAGCACAAAAGCAGGGGGAGCAGCAGAGGGAGAGAGAGAAGTGGACACCCCACTGAGCAGGGCCCCCTATGTGGGGCTCGATCCAGGGACCCTGGGACCACAACCAGGACTAAAGGCAGACCCTTAACCAACTGAGCCAGCCAGGCGCCCAATCTTGTGTTATGTTCCTCCTGAAACCCCAGTGAGTACAGACAACCTTGTCTTTGGCTTCCTTTGCCATTCCCTAACTGGGTGAGAGAGAATACATTCTCAACATTTATTGAACAAAATTTCCCCCTCACCAAAGGTTTAGGATAATACATTTAAGGTTTTAAATTAGGAGTATATATATTAAAAATGCCACACAATACAGGAAAGGCACTGATGAAAATCTAGATGTAACAATTTCTGTGATTTTTTTTTCCTAAGGGCACAAGAACGTGGCTACTCTGAGAACTGCCTTGTGACATTTCTTGTATAAATAAAATATTAACTTGCTCAGAAAGTGGAAAATCCTCAGCATAACAAACACCTGAATATATTTTACTAAAAATTTTGGCAGCCTCTTCCCTTAGACATATTTAAAGAGCAATTGCAGAGCAGAAATAACTGCTTTCCTCAGCATGCTCTCAATGAGAGGAAATGGAATTGTAATGAAGTCTACGCAGGCTGCTTCAGCCAACACCACAAATGAAAACACTCCCTTTCCTCTTCTAATCACCACGGGCTGACACTGCTGATTAGAAATTCCCAACTCAGAACATAAGTTCTTTGAATTAGAGAAAAAATGTTGCCAGCTCATTTTGAGATTTACCTCCAAGGGTCCAGTTACTACGAAGCAATGGACAAAATGTACTCCGTATAAATGCTTTGCTCCACCTAATGGCCGAGCTTACAGGAATGAGGTACGGTTTCTGTTTGCCTTCATGGTGGCAGAGTTACGACACTGGACGTTCGAAGGGTTTCCCAGGGAAGCAGATTTGCAGGTGCTGAATCATGGCCCTACTTGTCCTCAGCTGCCTGGCCCTCAGCCTGGCCCCACTGCAATGTCCCCCCCAACTCTGCCGCTACAGTTCTCCTCCTGAAATTTCAGTCATTCACAGATCACCACCACAGCTGGCTCCTGTACTCTTATTTATTTAACGTTTTTATTTTGATCCAATCTCAATGTCTCTAACCTTGTTTTTGCCCTAAGCTCTAATAGCCATGGGAGCCCACATGATTTGCTGTCACACGGTGGCAGAAAATACTTGCAAAACGTATCTGATAAAAGACTTGTGCCTAGGGTACAGAAAGCACGCTTACAGCTCAGTAACAAGAAAACAATACAATTTTAAAATGTGCAGATTTAGACAGACACCCTACAAAAGACAATATACCGATGGCCAATAAGCACATGATAATATGTTCAACATCACTAGACATCAGACAAATGCAAATTAAAACCACAGCAAGCTACCACTACACACTAAAATTTTAAAAGATTAATAATTCAGTGTTGGTGAGGATGTAGAATAAATCAAAATTTCATGCAACACTGTATGTAAAACAGCACAAATATTTTTTGGGAAAAATCCTGGCATTTTCTTAAAAGTTGAAACAATATATTCAAAAGCACAATTATCTAGTAAGTATTTGTCTTTACATTAGACATAGAAATATATACAAAATAAGGGGTGCCTGGGTGGCTCAGTCAGTTAAGCATCCGACTCTTGATATCGGCTCAGGTCATGATCCCAGGGTCCTGGGATCCAGCCCCGCATCAGGCTCCCTGCTCAGTGGGAAGCCTCCTTCTCCCTCTCTCACTCTCCCGGCTTGTGTGTCCCTCTCTCACTGTGTTTCTCTCTGTCAAATAAATAAAATCTTGGGTGCCTGGGTGGCTCAGTGGGTTAAGCCTCTGCCTTTGGCTTAGGTCATGATCTCAGGGTCCTAGGATCGAGTCCCGCATCAGGCTCTCTGCTCAGCAGGGAGCCTGCTTCCTCCTCTCTGCCTGCCTCTCTGCCTACTTGTAATCTGTCAAAAAAAAAAAATCCAAATAAATAAAATCTTAAAAAAAAAGAAAGAAAGAAATATATACAGAATAAAACTGGTTGGTTTTTTTTTAAATACTTGGGGGGGTGCAAGCAGGCAGAGGGGCAAAGGGAGAGGGAGACAAATAGACTCCCCTCCCCTCTGAGCCAGGAGCCAGATGAGGGGCTAGATCCCAGGGCCCTGAGATCATGATCTGAGCCGAAATCAACAGTCAGATGCTTAACTGACTGAGCCACCCAGGCACCCCTAAAACAGGTGTTGTTTTTTTTAAGTTAAGTATATAATTACCATGTGACATAGCAATTGAACTTCTGGTTATTCATCCAAGAGAAAGTAAAATCCACGGAGAGATCTGGACATGAATGTTCTGGGGAGGGGGACTGTTCTGGGGAATAGGAAGCTTCTGGGAAGGACACCTCATTCTACAAGCTGAGTGCTTGGGGGAGGGGGCAGGCAGGAGCCTAAGGTGCCCTCGGCTCGCCTGGTATGGAGCCATTGCCTCACCAGTAGGACCCCAATCTTGGTGTGGTGCACCCAAGGTAGAGCCTTCCACTCCATGAGTGGTGACTGAGCGGCAGAAGAGAACCTTAACCAGGAAGGAAAACGTATTTTTGCATTTTAGACAGATCCCCCTGGTGTTGATTTGAGGTCTGCCAAACTGGCAACCCGGGGCGAAAAGACCTCTCCGTCAAGAGCAAGGCAGAAAGGAAGCCAAGAGACTGGGACTGGGTAAGGTTTTTCTTTTCCTTTCTAAGTTATTCGTCAGAATTTTAACTATTGTAGACCAGAGTCTGGTTCGTCTGGCTCATCGGTAGATACGGCCCCAGATAGGCCAAGTTTATGAGGCAGAGGTGGTGGATCACAGAGGAAGTTGGAGCCTCTGTCAGCACGACGAAGCTGAGCATTCTGGAACAGGGGAGGGCCCCGCACTCCTCACATTCTATCACGTTAGGGTTAACAGCGAGAGCCCACAGCAGTAACTAGACAGAACACAATGATCTCACCTTGGACGGGTTTCTCTCTGTTCTCCTCCTCGGCTGTCGAAGGCAGAATGTTTCTCCCTTAATGTCGACGCCCCAACACCTGCAGGTTTTGAATGCTACATTAAACGGCAAGAGACTTTGCAGCCGTAAGCAGCAGATTTTACGACTGAGAGATAATTCTGAACTATGTGGGTGGGCCCAGTCGAATCACGGGAGCCTTGGAAAGCAGCGAACTCTCTCCAGCTGGGGCAAAAGGTGTAGTGGAAGGGAAACGGGGCGAGATTTGAAGTCTGAGAAGGACTGCCCTGGCCCGTGACCACAGAGACGGCATGAGAAGGAACGTGGGCAGCTTCTACAAGCTTACAGCGGGGACTCCTTCCTACAATTGCAAGGAACTGAATTTGGCCAAGAGCCTCAATGAGCCTGGAAACACAATCTTTCCCGAGCCTCCAGGGAAGAGCGCAGCCTGGCGGACCACCTGATTTCAGCCTTGTGGGGCCTTCAGCAAAGGACGCAGCTGAGGCCCCTTATACTCAGACTGCTCAACCATGAAACTGTTCTGCCACCAATAGAAAACTAATACATAAACCCATTTTTTTTTAAAGAAGCAAGCAACCAGAATTCTTAAGCGAAAGTGACTTTGAATATAATTCTCTTTTCTCATTGCAAACATGTGATGGAGTCCTTTGATTAAAACAAAAAGTTACTGTCTATACTACCACCTATGCCCCTCAGTATATGGCTGTAGACAATGGGAGCCTGAAGCTCTATGTAGGGGATTTTCTCCCCAGGGGCCCCTGGAAGACCCCGGAGTGGAGAATGGATTTCAGTGAGATCAGGATTGTAACCAGGATACTGTCCTACCTAACCCAGTTGAGGGATGATAGAGGAGAGCTGGTGTGAAGTCAGGTTAGAGAGGGAAACACCCAGACTGAATGGTTCTGGAAGGGCCGGATAGGTGGAGGGTAGTCCCAGTGAATCCAAGAATGCAAGAGAAGGGGACTTGGGGCGAGATGCCCACAGGGGGAGTCGGTATGGGGGAGCTTTATGGAACATCCATGCGGCATCCAAGAGGTGCCTGGATATTGAAAAGTGAAGTTCAGTGATTCTCAATTAGAGACTCCAATTTGGGCATAATTATCATATAGGTACAGAAAATGCTTATGGATTTCCTTTTGCTTTAAAATACAGTAAGAAGAGGAATGAGGAAGAGATAGATATGAGGGTAATAGAGGATTTTGTGTGCTTGAGGTATTAGAAAAGGACTGGAGAGAATAAAGTTTAGAAAAGATGAGAAAACTGCTTACTGACGTGGAAATGACTGATATATTAACTAATAAACTACAGAAGAGTTGTGTCCAGGGAATTCAAGATCTCTCTCGGAGGAGAAACAGGAGGTGGCAGGGAGGCGGAAGCTAGAGAATGTTCCCGTTAGCCACCAGGGAGTGCTGGCAGCCAGGATAGCTCGGTCCCCGCCAGGCCCAGGGAATGACGAGGTGGGTGGACTGGGCTGCAGAGGCGGCAGGCCCAGGAGATGGGTCCCCCAGCCACCGGCACAGGCACAGCCACGCCAGCTGGGGTTTGTCATTTCAGGAATGTTAATATTGTGTTCCTCTGGAGTACCTCATTCAGTGAAGATCTGGCTACTTGTAACATCATTTTCAGGGAAATTGGAGACACCTCCCACCCCTCCCCTTTTCTGGGCAAACAGGGCTGCCGGACTAAGATGGAAAAATCTCAGCTCCCGCAGTAGCCACCTATGCATTCAACAGTTTCCTCATGAAAAGCTCACAGTGACTTTTCTTGAAGTCCTTTGCTAAATCCCAATCTGGGAAGGTACTTGAAGGCTGCAGGCAGTTGGGGGGGGGTGCGGGGAGAGAATAAATTGCCCACACACCAGAGCACAGAAAGGCTCTCCGCTGAAGTGCCAGGTATGTGTGTCGCAGCCAGCTGGGGAAGGTAGGATTTAGGACACAGTGTGCCTCTGGATGGGCTCAGAGAGAATTACAGTTTAGCCCATCCCGAAGCACCAAATGATTATTTTATGTCAGGGGACCAGATGCCACACTTTCGTGATCTTTCCTGACACCTCTAATTTTGGCTAGGAATCAAAGGAGTTAAGATTCTCTTCCACTTTCTAACACATCTAATCCAAAACTGCATATGTGAAGTATCTCCAGAATCTTCTTTTGTTGCCTTTCAAATGCCCCTTAGACACAGACCAGATATTGCGGTATTCAATACATTTCCACCACGAGAATTAAAAAGTACTTAAGTATACTTTTATTCTACTCTGTATCAATGCCACACACACACACACATACACACACACACACACAATGTCTGGCTCACTTAATAAGTTATAACATTCCATGTTTTAATAGTATTACAAGGACATAAAGGATCATTTCCTGAGTTAACAGTGCAATGTAAAGTTTAATCTGTATTGCTAAGAAGACATTTTATGGCATAGAAACGTGATCAAAATGATCATTTACTTTATCATGTCATAAAACACAAGAGCTTACTGTAGAACAGTGATACACTTTAAATGGTAAGGAAGTTTGTGACTCATCACAAAAGACTCCTGTATGGACTTGTTGCCATGATTGATTCCAGGTCAGAGATCAGTAGTAAAATAAGTTATGGTACAAAATAAAGTCAGTAAGTCATCTATACGGAAGGAACTGTTGATTTCATTGAAGAAACTGAAACCTGGATTCTAGTTGACCTTTTAGTTAGTATGTACAAAAATGTGCTCTTAAAAAATCCTAAGTAATCACAAATTTAGACAAAACAGTTGAGTAAAGGACAATGACAGCTCTTCATTATGCTGTAAAACTATGGATCTCATCTTTGGAAAAGTTCAGCTCATGCAGCAACCTGAAAAACAAATACAAAGTATATGTTTCTTTGGGAAAGTGTTTAAAAATGAAGATCAAAGTTTATCATCTTAACCATAATATTTTTTTCATTTTCCCTGCTTAGTATGTACTTTCTAAAAGAAAAACCAAACCCACAATTATCACTTCTAAAACATTAACAATCACTTCTCGATATCATCTAATATCTAGTCAGTGTTCAAATTCTCAATTGTCTAATAAGTGCCATAATTTTTAAGTTTGATTAATGCTGATTTAAGTCTACGCATTGTGACTGGCTGATGTCTTTTAGCTTTTAGGTACCCTTTGATCTACAATATCCCTTCTCTCTCTCTTTGTCCTGCAATTTCTTTGTTGACAAAACCAGATTTTTATGTGCTGAGCCTCCCAGAGTCTTCATTTCGCTGCATCTTTGTGGCGTACTTTAATAATGTTCCCGTGCCCTCTTTTTTTTTTAACAGTATGTTCCTAAGTCCTCTTATTTCCCACAATTTAATAAGTGGATCCAGAGGCTTGATCAAATACAGGTTCAATTCTTTTTTGACAAGACTACATCAGAGTTGGTATTTTTCCATCCGAAGGCACATAGTACCTGACTGCCTCTCTTTTTGGATGCTAACAACCATTGGTGATCTATGCACACATCCACTAGTTCATTAGGGACTGAAGCTGGTGACACCTACTATAATTCTTTCTTCATTTATCACCTAAGGAATTCTACAGAGAAAAACAAACCTGATAATTTATTATGTAGTTACTCAGTAGTAGAGCTCATACAGAAAAGGTGAATAAATGCATGATATTTTTCCCCCTTTATTCACCAGTTTTCAAAGTAAGGAGTTGATCCCCCTGGCAATCTGTCTTCATTCTCCCAAAATGAAGAAGACAAGCAGAAATACTGCTTAAGTATATTATAATTCAACTTGGAAAACATTATACATACAGACTGAAATCTTAGAAGTAGCTCTGTTTAAAATGCTGCTGAAAACAGAGAAAGACAACTACCATATGACTTCATTCATGTGGAGTTTAAGAAACAAAATGAACAAAGAAAAAAGACAAAAAAAATTGGCCCTTGAACACAGAGAACAAACTGGGGGTTGCCATGGGGATGGATGACATAGGTAAAGGGGATTAAGAGTCCACTTACTGTGATGAACACTGAGTAATGTACAGAAATGCTGAATCATTATATTGCATGTGTGAAACTAACATAACACTGTATAAGAAAAAAATGTTGCTGAAAATAAAAACATGTATTTAGTACTGACTATACATAGTCATTGTGCTAAACATTTCACATCCCTAAGTATTATTATTTATTCCTTTGTACAGATGTGTGCACTAAAGCTTGGAAAGGTCAAGTAATTGGCTCTGGGACATCTGCTTAGTGATTGCAAGATGATTATAAGTGGTAGAGCTGGGATTCAAACTCAAGTTGGCAGCTTCTAGACATACACACATATTCAGACAAAGTAACAGTACGGCTCAGGAGCCATAGGGCCAACAGGGTACAACAGTCAAGCCTCTCACTGGCTGAACTCATCCAACACTTCCAGCCATGCTCGCTGTCCCTCACTGGCTAGTGGCTTCATACTGGCCATGCCAGTCTCGTCTCTGGAATACCTGATTCCTCAATGTGTCCGCTTGTTCCCTGCCTACCCCACCCTTCTCCATCTCCTCTGACTAGCAACATTTTGGCCATCACTCAAAGAACAGGTCTTCCTCCTCTATCTCCAACACACACCCCTAGAAAAAAGTAAATTGCTTCTTCCCGAATTTTCGGAACACTTTGTTTTTATCTCTTGTAAGAGTGTTTATGATATTCTGAGTCCTATTTTAGTTATCAGTGTGTGCATCTGTTTCTACCACTAAACAGTGTGGGCCTCGAAAGCAGAGACTGTTTTATTCAACAAGTGGGTATTTAGTAGATGAAAGCACATTAACTGAGCAGGTAATTATCTTGTGCCTTATCTATATTATAGTAAGATCATTTCTGAGTCTTTCTCTGTTATCATACAAATTTAACAAATTTTCACCCAACATAGAGAGCATGTTTGATACGGTTATACATATGTAGCGGACATGAGATTAACATGAGATTAACTTTGGAGGGCCTCAGGGAGTGGACCTCAGAGTCATTTTTCAGGACAGCAAAAACTATGATAGAATAAAAGACCTAAGTAACTGCCAAGTAAAAGATACACCACATCCATTAAGATGGTCAAGGCAAGGAAATCAAAGAAACGAGAGTCCTAAATTAGATGTCACAAGGGCAAATGCTATGAATTGCAAGTACAGGCACTCTTCAGAGATGCTGTGGATTAGGTTCCAGACCACTGCAATAAAGCAAATATTGCCAACAGGGCAAGTCAAATGAATTTTTTGTTTTCCGATGCATATCAAAGTTATCTTTATACTACAGTCTAGTAAGTATGCAACAGCATTGTCAAAAACAACACACGTACATACTTTAATTAAAAAATACTCTCCTGCTAAAAAATGCTAGCCGGTATCTGAGCTCTCGGCAAGCTGTAATCACTGATCACAGGTCACTGTAACAAACATAATAATAACGATGAAGTGTGAAATATTGTGAGAATTACCAAAAGGGGACACAAAGTGAGCAAATGCTGTTGGGAAAATAGCACCGATGGACTTGCTTGCTGCAGGGTTGCCACCAATCTTCAATATGTTAAAAAAGAAAAAAAAAAAGCAGTATCTGAGAAGCACAATCAAGTGAAGAGCAGCAATGAAACAAGGTGTGCCTGTGCTGATGTGAATCAGGCTACATCTCACAAGCAACTCCGTGCAGCATGCTCGAAGGTGAGCAAAAGCAGGGACCCATAGATGATGATCAGTGATAGTCCCGTACAATCCTAGGCAAGCCAGTTGGGGCAGCATGGAAAGATTAGCTTGGAGGTAAAGTTGAGAAACTAAAGCTGGAGAATTATAGTCAATTTTAAAAATGCAAGATATAGGGACGCTTGAGTGGCTCAGTCGGTTAAGTGGCTGCCTTCGGCTCAGGTCATGATCGCAGGGTCCTGGGATCGAGTCCCACATCGGGCTCCTTGCTCGGCGGGGAACCTGCTTCTCTCTCTGCCTCTGCCTGCCTCTCTGCCTACTTGTGATCTCTTTCTCTCTCTGACAAATAAATAAAAAATCTTTAAAAAAAATAAAATAAAATAAATGCAGATACATGAGGATCTTGCCTGCCTTCTATTCAATTCCACACACACGGAGGCTCTGGTGTGCAAGGAAGTGGGCTAAGCCTTGCATGGCATGAGAGTGAGAGGGAAGAGCCTGCAAACAGCCCATCATTCAGGGGAGAAAACAACCCACTTCTTTAGGAGAAGGCTGGACAAGGGATTCTTCCTCAGTCAGTTAACTGCGCTAAGTGGCCTTAAAGACAGTCTCTTTCAATACTGAAGAGTTTATGATTCCCATCATTTAAAAGGATTATTATGCTGCAATCTATAAAGTAAGCATTAAGATACATCTAAAATAGCAGTATCAATAAAGCTGAAGAATGTAGCTCTCAGCCTTTTTTTTCTGAAAAATTATTTTACTTCAAATCATATGGTTAGTCTTCACTATAATTTTAATAGTTTTAACTCTGAAAGATTAAAAATGTTTAAATTACAATATTTAAAAAAATATAAGTTGAGAGTGCTTAAAGAACATTTTCTGAAGGCATTAAAATCCAGAAATACACTTAAATTTAATTAAAATACTTTTAAAATGCAACATGAAAAGAAATAGTTCTCAATGTCTTTATTTATTGAGGTTAATCTTTTTCTTAATTAAAATTAAAAATAAGATAGCAAGAGAGGAAACCATACAGAAAATGTTAGGTGTAGCCATATATCAAAAACAAGGAAAAATAGGGTCTTTGAGGCAGTCATATTTTAAAATCACCTAGACACCAAATAGTGGCTACATTTAACGAAATATTTTAAAGTGTCATTTTAGATTTCAATCAGAGCAAGGTGAATTTCAAATAAGATGAACGCCACCACTGATGTCTTATTACCCTGAGTCAACTCTTGGGCTTTGCTTATTTATGTTCTAGTCTCTCCTTCTGTCTTGCTGCCTGGCTTTCAATCACTGTAATTTACTAGCTTTTGTCTAATTGCTGAGAATGAAAAAAAGTTAAAAGCTACAATGAGACAAATGATGCTTATTAATGAGTCTACATTATAAAGCTTTGGTGGAAGAAGAGGTTGAATCCAATGTCCCACCTAAAATTGTGGCACCAAACTCACGAGTATGTACCATACTGCCCATCATTAGCAGTAGTCTTCACTACTACTCCCGTCTAACTCCATGCATAAACCCGGCCTCCAACCTTCCCCCTGCATGAAGGCTAAAAACTACTATTTTCTTAGGCTGTAACAGACTACAGCAGTGCCGGTTTGTATGAATGGGAAGAACAGAGAGCTAAGTCAATTGCTTTTTATGGAAGATGTGCATTTCAGAGTGATGGGTATTCTTTTCCCTACCACAATGCTACTCACCTTATTCCTTGTTCTGTGAATGGTGTTGGTCCACAAATGCAGATGAGGACTTTGGATTTGTCTAAACTTCTTTTCAAAAATTCAGAAAGAAGAGCTGGTGAAATGTGTCCCCGTTTGCCACTCCATTCTGAAGTAGGTGCTGAGAGAACAAATTCAACATCAAATCTAGAGAAAAGAAACATTTTTTAAAAGTCTATTATTTTAAACATATTATTAGTATGTTTCAAGTTCATGAAAATGTTTTTTTCCCCCTTGAGAACAATTTAATTCATAAAGATTGATACATTTCTAGAAAAGCACCAGAATACATTGGAAGCAAAGATTTAACAAAAACATACAGGTAAATGCATATTTACTAAGGATTAGCTTTCGCTACAGGTAAGAAGAGTAGTCTGGTATTATTTACTGGATTCGCTAGAAAGAGTTCCAAGGGATCTCAGAGAACTCCACATTTCTATTAATAATCTGCTTGTATAAATCACAATACAGAGCAATTACCAATGACATGTGTATTTTATTTTATTTATTTTATTTTTGACATGTGTATTTTATTTTANTAATAATCTGCTTGTATAAATCACAATACAGAGCAATTACCAATGACATGTGTATTTTATTTTATTTATTTTATTTTTGACATGTGTATTTTATTTTTTTTTATTTTTTTATTTTTTAAAGATTTTTATTTATTCATTTGACACAGAGAGAGAGATTACAGGTAGGCAGAGAGGCAGGCAGAGAGAGAGGAGAGAGGAGGAAGCAGGCTCCCCGCTGAGCAGAGAGCCCGATGCGGGCCTCGATCCCAGGACCCTGGGATCATGACCTGAGCCGAAGGCAGCGGCTTTAACCCACTGAGCCACCCAGGTGCCCGACATGTGTATTTTAATCTCTGACCTGAACCTCTCCAATGAGTTCCAGACCCAAGGGCCTATTTGACTTCTTACTATTGCTGTCTCAACCACTTCAACCTCAACTTAAGACCTCCCTACCGCACACCTGATGTTATCCTTGTGAATGGTGCCATAGAACTTGGTTGCCAAAGCCAGGAGCCGGGGATTTATCGTGGGGACCTTTTCCTGCCTCACCTCCCATAGGCACACCCGCACCAAGTCCTAGCTCCTAACCGTGTGTCTACTTGACAGAGTCTTCACATGCTTCCCATCCTCCTTCTTCCTGCCAATGCTTCTACCATGCCCCACTCTTCAGTTCTTAGCTCAAGCATCATTTCCACAGGGGGAAGCGCTGCCACCCATCAGCCCTTTGTTATATATGTTGGAGAAATGTCTTCCTTTCCCTTTTTCTTCAGCTTATAAATATGTGGTCATCAGGATGACTATTCTATGAATGTCCACCTTCCGTGTTAGATCATGAGCTCCATGAGAACTAGGACCATGTTTGCTTTGGCTGTCAATGCATCCCTACTGGCCAACACCCAGGAGGCACTCAAAGAGTAAGAAACGACATATAGGAAGGAAAAAGGAAAGGTACAGAATTAAAGTCAGAAAGAAGAACATCAAGCCAAGTCTCATCATGTAACTACAGACCATTTTTCCCCATAGTTCTGTAATCTGTTGAGTGAACTGCTGGTAAAGAATCACAGTAAATTGAACATTTTATGTTGTACCTGCTCTCTGATGTAGCAAACCCAATTAATTCTTACCATTTTCAGTAGTATCAGTTCAAATGATTTTCTACCGTTTCCAGTGAATAACAGATATTTTCTCAAGACTAGCAGAAACGAATCATCCATTAATGTCAATCTTAAGAAAAAGCAGAAGGGAACAGTTTCCCTTCTGAGGGGGCCTGAGGAGCCAAGTATCACAACAGAAACAAGATGGAGCTGGTGCTGTTCTCCCTCACATCGCTCTGCTGCCGCCGAGTTACAGGTCCCAAAAACGGACTGGCAGGAATCACAACGGGTCAACTCAGGGTGCCTGCCAGGGATGAGAAAATCAGTCCTTACCCAGACCCCAGCCTCTAGGTCTTAAATTTGTCCATTTGCAGGACAAGGTGGGAGAACTCTATGATCCCTAGTCTAGTATTCTAATTTTATATTTAAGAACCCTACAGAATTACATTCTATATCTTACCTCTGAGGTTCCCAGGTAGCTTTGGCAGCACTCTGATCTACTCTGTACAAAAGAGCTTCCCCAAAGACTTCCTTTCACTAACCGATTTTTCCTTGCTAGCCTGTAAAATTAAGATAGTTTTAGATAATTCTAGAATGTCATATTTGTTTACTGCTCCATGAGGGCAGGATCCTTGGTGCCTTATTTAATACTGGATCTAGGCTTGACTTGAGGTAAGTGTGAAAAAATACCTGATGAATGAATAAAGAAATATATTTACAAAGAAGCCATATTGGTCAAAAATAAAAACTATACTTTAAAAAAATATTTTATTTATTTATTTGACAGAGAGAGAGAGAGAGAGAGAGCGCGCACCATCAGAGGGTAGTGGGAGAGGGAGAAGCAGGTTCCTTGCTAAGCAGGGAGCCCGACATGGGGCCCAATCCCAGGACTGTGGGATCATGGATCTGAGACGAAGGTAGACCCTCAACCGAGCCACCCAGGCGCCCCTAAAAACTCTACTTAGAAGAACAAAGTCATAGGCTGGCAGCTATGAAATCACATTAACAAATGAACATGAATATGTAAGTGCATTTTTTGGGGGAGATCCATAACCCTTCATCAGATTATTAAAGGGGACCCAAAAGCGGCTGCAGAACTACTATCTGAAGACATTTCCAATTACACATAGACAACTGGATAAAAGATAGCAAGTGCCTTGCTAAATTAAAGATAAAACAGTGTCTCCTCTGGCTCTATTTGCAACAAGTCTGTCACTGGAACAAAACTGTGAAGATATATAAATCAATAGTGGTGTCCCTCTCACCTGAAAAATTCGTATTTTTCTTTACTGAGATGTTTAAAAGAAAAAAAAAAGCCTATCATTGGTGTACTTTCTGCAGGCATCTACTGAACAGTGGTAAATAACTGAGATCCTTATAAAAGTGATGTAAACTTCTCATGCATTTCATATTTATTCACACAATGGTTCCTTGGCCATAACTTGTGGGCACTCAATGGAAAAAGTGAATGGCCACGTGGCTGCAATTTTTAGGGATATTGTAAAGAGGCTGCTATCCCACTCATCCCCTTTTTAGGACTAGGAGAGCTACTACACTGGAGTAGGAGCCACACCAAGACTCAAGAATACTTAAAAGAGGGACTCCTTTTTACCCTATAAAGACACAGATGGCTACTATGGAATACTCTCTCCCGGATTATTCTGAAAGAAGGCCAAATTACCATCTGAAACAATTACAGCCATGAGGTGTAAGGGTAAATGTTCGAAATTACTTCCTGCCCTATGATTTTAAAATGCAGGAAAGGACTAGAACTTTTGAAAATGAAATCTGAGATGATCTAGAAATCTTGAAATCTGAGATGAACTATCTTGACATAGAAAAGTATTCATTCAGTCTAAATCCTATGCTGAGCCTGCAGTCATCCAACAACCGAGCCCCTCCTCCAGGCAGTCAGCTTCTGAAACCTACCTCCTTCACATTTCTTACACTCGTGCCCTGCCTTTCCATGTTTACTGCCACAACTCCACATGAAGCCCTTAGACCTCTTATCTAAAATACTGCCCTAATACCCTCAGCCGGAATCTGACACATCATTGCTATATTAGTTCTCCCCAAAACCCCAATCCCATCTTACACCTTTGTGCTTTTGAAGCTTCCGTGATTGGTAACTGCCCAGAGAACAGTATTTCAGGGTATCCAGGGCCAGATATTTCTAAACAAAAATACTAGATCATATGGTATTTGTCTTTCTCTATTTTCTCTATTTCGCTTACCATTATACTCTCTAGCTCCATCCATGTTGTTGCAAATGGCAAGATTTCATTCTTTCTTTGCAGCTGAATAATACCATTTGATTTCACTTACACTTGGAATTTAAGAAACAAAACAAATGAGCAAAGGAAAAAAGAAGAGAGAGTGAGGTGAACCAAGAAGCCGACACTTAACTATGGAGAACAACAGGTGGTTACCAGAAGGCAGGTGGGTGGGGATGGGGGAATTAGGTGATGAGGAGTAAAGAGTATACTTATCATCATGAGCACTGAGTAAAGTACAGAATCATTGAATCACTATACTCTACGCCTAAAACTATGTTAACTATACTGGAATCAAAATTTAAAACTTAATAAAAAAATACCAGAGACAGCAAGAAAACTTGCTATTTGCTCACAGGAAAATAACTCACAAAATAAACAGCTAGGGATTAAAATTTGATAAAACATATGTATTATGGAAACACTTCTCAAAATGAATCTGATAAAATACTAGTGTTCTTCCTGATGTTGAATGGTAATCCACGAGAAATGAGTTTGGAACTACTGGGTTAAGAAAAAGTTAAATAGATTTCCTCAAAATTTCTCAAAACCTTGAATATGCTGATTTCCCAGCAAACCTGCAAGGAGGTAATATGGCATGCATTCTTTCTCAAATTTATTCACAGAGCCCTTTAGAGGGGAACGCATGAACATTCCAAAAAAAAAAAAAAATTCCAAGACACACACCATTTGAGGACCATCTGGGAGGAACAGAGTGCTTAAGGGTCCAGATTAAGGGCCCACATATCTGAGCGCATCACAGGCTGGAGAAGAAGAAAGGGGTTCTGGCACATTTTCAATTTACTTGTGCCTCTGACAACATCAGCTTCTGCTTTCTCAATTGTACTGAAACACTGCTAGTCCTAATGCGGACACCAGAGTACAGAAACAGAGCCAGTCATTATCTACAGAGCCTGTCAGTAATAAAGGGAGACGAGCTTCCTTCCCATGTGGCCAGCGCTTCCCATGCCCACTTTGTACACACTTACTTAATATATGAATTACACTTAAGGTCTTCCATTCCCTGATTTTAACCTACCCTGTTTCTTTGGCTGCAAAAGGAGAGGATTTGAAGTGATCACCACTAAGACTCCTTCTAAATAGATCTAATTAATGGTTTTATTTTTTGCACAAAGTTATTTCACATTGTTCTCCATAATACATTGTATGTAGTTCAACAAAACTGGACTGTGCTCTTTAACTAAATGCTAAATCACTCAACATACTGGCCCTCGTGGTTTTTTGCTCCTAAAATCCTATTACCCAAATTTCTTCTCCTGTTCATATCAATGCTAATTGCTTCCCAAAGCTCTGCTCCAAAGCCCCTTCTTCCACTGAAGCTTTTCTATCCCCATCCTCACAAAAACAGAATCAGTCTATAACCTCTGTAACATAGGGTTTGTACCTCTCAAGGTACGGACTTTACTGGTAATGCTGACCTTCAGAACTTCTCCACCACTAGGGTCCTCTTACTCACTCTGTATCTTTTCCCAACATTAAGCACGTTTTGCAAGTAGTGAGCACACAGACATCTGAAGTGAGGCATGTGATCCACTGGTGCCTATAACGGAGTACACAATCCCCTGTCCTTTGTGCCCACTCCTTTGCTGCTTGGAATCCCTTTCCTTTTCTCTTTCCCTTATGCCCTAAACATTAATCTCATCTCTTCCAAAAGGAAAAATAAGGACACTAACATATTAAGTGTGCCAGGTAAAATAATCTGGGCTGGGTACTTTATCTTTCTAGAGGCTATTTGCCAAAATATATCAACAGCCTTGGTATTCTCTGACCTGATGATTCTTCTGATGAATTTTTATCCTGTACAGAGAAGTAGAGAACAACTTCTAATTACAATGCCAAACAGCAGGGGATTGGTTAAATAAATCATGGTATGCTTACATGACTGAATATAATGCAGCTTGAAAAATCATGGTATAGTGCAAAACTCCTTTCCCAACTGGCACTACTAGCCTTTAGGGATGGGTATTTCTTTGTAGCGAGAGGCTGTCCTGTATGCTCTAGGAAGTCTGCAGCCTTCCTGGCTTCTACCAACTAGATGCCCTCAGTGGTGATGATAAAAAATGTTTTCAGACATAAATACCCCCTGAAGTCATGGTGGCAGACAAAAATTACTCCAGATGGAGAACGCCTGGTTTAAAGTAGTCTATACACAGAACAGGCAAAATATACTAAGTAGAAAATGTAGTTACAAAACGTACAGTCAGTATGACTACATTATTTAAAAATACAAAACAAAAAGATGAGTGTGTATACATGCACACGTATTTGTGTTTCAGAGAGAGAGATAGCTTTACTAAAAGGATGTTATTTTCTCCAAAAATGACTGCTTTGAAAGCAAAGGAAAATACTTATTCTATTTATATATTACAAAATATTGCCCAGAAGTCAATCTCATTGTTAAGCTATCCCACCCCTCAAAGATCATTCTGCAAAAGCTGAGAACTCAGAGCTAGGGCATTCTGCTGGGATGGGACTTCATGCACAAATAACACTATTTGGTAGTCAAGAGAAAGATAAGTGAAATTTTATTTGCATTCCAGTTTACATAGCAATTAGCTATATCTACTACCATACATATTTGCCTTCTGTTTTCTCTCAATTTTCTTAAGAAAAATAAATGTGTGAAATTTCGCTAGATCTGCAATGTTATGAATGGAGTCTTAACTACTGGAGTAAAGAGTCAAGTGTAATAACATATTTGGATAAAATTCAAGTAAGCTGTTTTCTGTTCAAATTTTATACTTAATGGAAACTTGATTGAAATAGAAATATCCAAAAAAAGTACTTATGATATACCAGTGTTTTGCAATTCTATGAAGTTTAGTAATGTGGGTCAATGAGGAGATATATTCCCCGGACTCCATGAGAAAATAAGCCAACATAGTACCTCGTTCACTGTTGTACCCTGTATGCAGGCACATGGTAGAAGCTCCCATGAATGAATGAATGTTACTCATATACTAATTTTGGGCTAGGTACCTACAGTACCTCACTGACCCCCATACCCAAACGATTCTATTGATATCCCTATTCCGCAAAGGGAAAAACTGAGGCCTTAATGGTAACTGAAATACAGATGTGAGTAAGTAAAATAATCTTATATCAAATCTGAACTTTTACTTTCCTTTTTTGTATGAGACTCAACAATCAATAGTGCTACAAAACCCATCAATGAGCTTTTAAGGCTAGCTTTCTCATAAAGACTCAGAATATGGTAACATTGCTGATAAACATTCCAAAGCCATCTACAGAAGCACAGTCTTTTTGTTTTCCAGTGAGGGCCAGACAGGAGTCTCCAGGGAGCGTTACACAATGCTAGAGGTCAGTGCCTCAAGCAAGGACAGCTATGTCTCTAGAAGAGGAAGGAGGAGGTTAGTGAGCAGAGAGAGAGTGAGAGCAAAGAGAGCAAGAAGAGAAGGAGCAGAAGGGGAAGGATAAAGGCAGGCCAGAAGTCAGAACACTAGCACTTCTCTCTGCAAGTTGGAGACCAGCACAGACCCGGTGAGTGCTGTTAGACCAGTCATCCAGACGTGGGGGAAGTAAAAGGGGGCCTTTGCTCATCCTCAATCCTCCAGCCTATGCAATCCACAAACCCAAATTATGATTATGTAGACCAAAACAAAACAAAATGAAATGAAACACACGGTACATTCAGAGGCTGTCAACACATTTCTTTATACCAAATAGTTCTTAAATCAAGTTTAACTCCTATTTAAAGACTAAAAGCACAATGTCTGTTCATTCAGATAATGGTAAAAGGATCTTCTTGTACAAGGGAACTATCTTAAAAAAATACCTTTGTCAAAACACTGCCAGAAATACTTAAAAAAAACCTAAAGTAAAAAAAAGCCTAGCTATGCTGTTTATTTTAAATATTTGGTTAGGAAAACGGGAGCTCGAACCGTTAATAGAGAAACGAAACATGTGTAGGTAGAGTTCTTCTACACCAAAATTCAAATATCTGAGGTAGGGTTTCCTGGTTTTCAAGGCAGTGAAACAATCTTACCTAATCCTCACATTTCACCTTATGAAGTATGTAGGAAAGATGTCATTATTTTATTTTAAAGAGACAGGCCCAAAGAGCTAAGTAATTTTAAAGTAAGTTCCAAACTAGTGAAGGGCAGAATGAAAACTCGAAATTAGGGCTTTAGGCTTTTTGATACATGCTCTTCTAATTTACCACTTTGAAAATAGTGAAAAAGACACTTGTGAACCCAGGAATTGGTATTTCTTTAAACCATGCTCTCAACTGCCACATAGCTACCTGACTCATAGTAAATATTCTTAGATTTATGGTTTAAGTATGTAAGAAGACTAAATACTTAAGGGTAAATAAGTTCAGGTCATCCTTAATTTGTGAATGTTACTTATGAATAGAGAAGGAGGAGAAGGATGGAGGACGGTGGTGGGGAAAAGCCAGGGGTGGCCAAGCCTTCCCTTAGCTATAGGACACTCAGAAAGTATTCACAAGAAACGAGCTCCAGAAGAGCTGACTTTCCGACGTCTTTAACTCTAACTTTCAAAAGGCCTAGAATTTTCTCTGTACTGCATGATCCTCAACATATTTACTTCAGATATTTTGTATGAAGTCCTTATAAAGGCCTAAATTTCTTAAAAATAGCTTTAGAAATGCTTTAGAACATATGACAGCTAGTCTAGTTCACTCTTCTAAAAAATTCCTTTAAAATTTCCTACCAGTTTTAAATCTGTTTCGGTGACATGGAGCATATGTTCATTTCAAAATCTTATTTCAGCTGATGGTGCTAGGACTTTTTTTCAATGAAACAGATTTCCATGATCTCTCGTTTTACCACATTTTGGTCTGACTCAAACTTTTCCCTATTGCCTATCCAAGCATTTCCCAAGGTGTGTACTGAGGACCACAGCCATTAACAAGTGTTAATGTAAACAGACAAAAATGAAGAAAATATTAACAATGTATAAGGAAGCCCCCAATCTTGAAAAGTCACAACGGACATTAGCATATTAAAGGCTTTAAGAAATTCTGTACTAAAGAAAAATACTTATTTTTTTGCCTAGTCCATCTCATCACATTTATTTGATTTGTACCCACTGTAAGACTATCTTGAAGTATCAAATTGGCTATGCTACATCATTTTCAGTGAAACCCAACTCAGTATAAGTCACACAAACGTAAAGCCCAGGATATATTTTACTGATACATATATGATATCATATTAATCTTATTGAACAGTACTTCTTTGGGGGGAAGAGTATTAACATTACTTACATTGAGAGAATTATTGATTAGCTTATTTTGTCTTTGAAGGAGTTTCCTGGCCAATTAAAAACTCCAATCAAAGGAGATAAGGCCTAGACTGACTGTACATTTTTTGAATACTGAAATGCAGAGCTAACACCAGTTTAATACCTTTTATCTTTAAATGCTAATTTCTCCAACTGGCTTCTCCAAATTATATCATCCTCTGTTTTATTGAAGAACATCAGCTTCACTTTCCTTAAAAGAAAAAACAACAACAACTCAAAAAGAACTATTTTGATTACATTTAAAATATGCATGAATGGAAAAGTCTAAACATAAAGTGGCATGAAATGTTTTCTTTAGTGCCAAGTAGATAACCAAAAGTATCAAAAACAAAAGAATTAAGTTAGTAAAACACTAGGTCTGGAGGACATAGGGTAAGAAATGATAAATGAGGGAATGAGAATATGTCTATTAAGGTCCACTGAGTAATTAATTTAGAACACCTTATACTAATCTAAAAGCCTCACAAAGGAATAGTAATTAAAGATAAAATTACATACCTGAGACTGGGTATGTTAGTCAAAGCATAATTCAGTATTTTAACCATTGGTGTGAAGCCTGTTCCAGCTGCCAATAAAAAGAGATCTTCTAATTCTTGGAACTGGGATATTTTAAAATTGCCCTCAGGATTGCTTACGGAAACAAAATCTCCTAAACAATGAAATATAAACTAAATCAGAAAAAAAAATCAGGGAAACTGAAGTTAAGCTAGTTGAATTTAGAACACTGATAAGTAAAAGGGTGAATGCATAACTTTTAGACTACTCATCTTAGGCTTCGAAAACGTACAAGGAATTTTGGGAATACTCATTAAGCCCCCCAAGTATACTTGGATTATATCATTCTAACCAAATTAATAATGAGGTTTTATTATACTCATTTCCTATCATCATTTCCCCAAACCATCTGGAGTATCTAATTTACAAACTACTGACAAGTATTCAAATATAAATTATCAGTAAAGAATTGACTGCTAAACTAAACTATAAGCACCTCAAAAGCAAAGTCCATGTATATATACCTGCCTTGCACACCACAAGGTGGAGAATGTATACTCACTACTTTCGTATTGATTCTCAGCCAGAGCAATAAAACTAGGGAGAAAATTGAAATAGAAACGTATTCTATAGTCATAGGTTAGTAAATGTGCTAAGTTCACCTCCATCAAATCTTGGAAAGACCTATTGATTAAAACAATAGCTCTTCTGAATTTAATGCCTATAAAAACAAAGACCAGAAACCGCACTTAGAGCATGCTACTTCTCAATCTAGAATAAGAATATTTGAGAAAAATTATTTGCAGTGCATTTGATATAAACACTATGTACCACTCATATTAGAGAACTGCCTTTGGGATATTTCAGAAATTTCCAATGTAATTTTAAAAATAAAAAAAATAAAGCTCAACATTTTTAAAACAATTTCAAGTACTTTTCTTTTTTTTTAATGCTCATAAATCTTCCTTCTTGTCCATTGCACAATAATAAGAATCTTGCAGTAACTGATGAATGAAGCATTAGAAAGGGACAGAAGCTCCCAGCTCTAGTTTAAAAGAACCATAAGATCAGAATATCTTCAGGAAAAAGTCAGCCGGTTGTTTACCAAAGATGACTCAAAGAATGATGCTAACTTGAGAACTTTTGTCAGCACTCCAGTCCTCCCAATGTCAGAAAACTGATTAGACTAAGGCAAGGGGCCTGATTTTAATCAAGTTCACAAGATATTAAAGTAGACCTACCAGAACAGTGACTGATTTACAGAAGGCTCTCTGTACCCCGCGATCTGAACCTTACACGCCCCAACCAGGGCATCTCATTCCCAGTAGCAAGGCATTTGGAGGGCCAAAATCAACATAAAAGAGTTGCTTGGTGAACGTGGAATTGAAACAAAGGAGTGGATAATTTCATAGGGGAGCTCATCGAGGCCATGATGAGGCTTCACAAGTGAATACTACCCTCTAAGTGGCACCAGTCTTTGCACTGTATCTAGCTCACCTGGATGAAGCTGAAAAAAAACACCAATCTTGTTCTTTGGGCTTTCCTTTTCCATGCTCAAGGCAAATTCTCCACCCTGCTCTGTTCACACAATCTCTATAATTAGGGTATAATAACATGGGTTCAGTTTCCACATGCTGTGTTACAGTCATGCGTCAGTCTACCATAAGAAGAGAGTCACCTTCGCTAGATTTGCAAGCATTCCAAGATTCTTTAGGTTCACATTTGATTTATGTAATCAAAGAGGACTAATCACATCCATTATGTAAAGACTGGCTTAACTTTCACCACACAACAAATTTTCTTTATTTCCATATTTTAGTGATCTACTTCACTGGCACTTCGATGTTACTAATGCTGTGTTAGAAATGAATAGAGCACTTTTACTGTTAAACAAAAGGCAGTGAAAAGTTGCAGTCAAAGATGCAGAAAAAGGAACAGAAACAGGAACAGGGGGTCTTGAAATCTTAACAGATTTCATTATAGTCTTTTTATTAATTCTTTCAAAGTACATTTATTGAGAGTCTATTATGTGACAATTGCCATGCTAGGTATAGGAACCACAAAGATAAGTTAAGACAATCTTTACCCTCAAACCTAAAGTTCTGTAAAGAAAGAATGTTATTTATTTTTATCCTAGAGCTATGAACAAAGTGTTAGTTACTGAGGGGTTCAGGAGAAAGGAGGCTTCATAAAGGATGTGATATTTTGTTTGGGTCTTTTAAAAAAAGGCTACCTGACAGGTAGAGAAAGGGGTGATAGGCATCCTATGTGAGGCACATGTACCTATGAATGAGGACGATGAACTTGTGGAAGTCTGAGTAATATTCACACGAGTCGTTACAGCGAGAGATAAAGCTGGACAGATCATGAAAGTCTGTGCTGAGAGATCATGACATGCAGAGGACTTAATCAGTCCAGTAATGAACAGCCATGAGAAGTTTCAAAGCTGGAGAGCAACCTGATTTAATCTATCCTCAGGGCAGTTTGGAAATGCAGATAAATAGAAAGAGAAAGACACCATTAGAGGCAACTGAGAGAGAACAGTTAGAGGTCATGAGAGAATGGTAAAGCCTTGATCTGAGAGGGTGGCAGAAGCGATAGAAAAGAAAGAATAAAAAGTCACTGGGAGGTAGACACCCTAGAACTTAGTGATGGACTAGACTGGGAGGGAGAAAATGGAGTCAAGGATGACTCAAGCCTGCACACTGGGTCAAGGATGAATAGTTATGCTGTAACTAATAAAGATAAGGAATGCAGGAGTAAGGATAGGTTGGGTGGAACAGAGAGAATATGACTTTGGTCATAGACATGTTGAGTTTCATTATTTCATGGACTCCCACATGGAGATAACTAGAGGACAGTGTAACATGTGATCCAATCTAGAACACAAATGAGGTTTAAAAAAGAATACTAACCAATCTGAAGATGATCAAGTTCTGGTGTGAAGAGTCCAGCAGGATAGATTTTGATCAAAAAGTAGATGTATTTATTGTTGAGAAGAACTGGTTCCTTGAACTCTGAGAGTAAGGAATCAGATACAGGTGTATATGGCTTCACAATTTCAGTACCTAGGAAAAGTCATGACAAAGAAATTCAATTCTATAAATCTCAAAAGCTCTGAATAAAGGTGAAACATACTAATTTTATGATGTTATTAGTACATGTTTAAAACTGTACATCTAATGGGTATATAATTCTAACTATATTTTCTATATATAGAGAGTATGTGTGTATATATGTAGGTATATATACATACACACACACATATATATATATCCCAAGCTTATGCATGTTGAAATAATTTACACAAATATTTTACCCATCACATAAACAATGTATGTTTATGAAGTGGGGTATAAGATGATAGGGATTTATGGTAATAAACTTAGGCAACCATCTGTTGTTCTATCAGGATATAAACTTTGTAATGGACTACGATTAAAAAGGCATCAAAAGTTTACACAGAGATGTAAGAAAGTATTCACATAATAACTTTAATTATGCACTAAATTTTTAACAATGATTACTGATGGCCACAGGGATCATTTGGTTTGGGAAAAGGAAGAATGTCACCTTTTACTTTATATATTTTGAATTGTTTTAATATTTTAATATATGATGTTACTTTGGCAACTGAAGGAAAAAATATTAATCCAACTGCCTCTAAGAATATTAAAAAAACAGGGTAATTTTAATAAGAATTCGTGTTATATTTTAGCTAGCCAAATTCCATAGAAAGAGAAGTCGCCACACATCGAAAAGACCAACATTTTCTACGTGACTCCTTGACATATACAGAACTAATCTCCCTATAAATTCTAATCTATCAGCAGTAACTGCACTCGGGAGCATACCAGCTATGGGGTGACACCCTGGCACTGGGGAGGATGAAGGGGGAATGTCCTCGCGCCACAGTGATAACGCTGTACCGACCAAGTCAGCTAGACTGACTGAGACTGACATGAGAATGTAACCTTCTGCGCCTTCAAAAGGCCAAGAAAATGTTAGACGTGGCTGAGAAGGGCATTTAAAACAAGTACATAAGGTAACTTCAGGATGAAAACGAAGGGAAAATTTCCCAGTGAGGAGTATCTTTATAGAGCTTCTTATCCCGGGGGCACATGTAAGGAAATCATTTATAATCATCCACTTGTTTTGAATTTTACAAATTCAACTCCATAAATGACCCAAGCAGACGTGGTTACTAAGAGATACTGGCATGTGTTTCTAGTAGTTTCCCCCCACAGGACCACTTGGGCACTGCCTCACTCCTTCCCTTGAGGGTTCTGTGAGGAATACATTCCAGTGCTGGTGGAACTCTCTCTCCTCCACTAGCAGCAGTGTCTTTGCTCCCCACATTGCATGGTGTGGCTACGGCTCCAACGCATTGGAACGCTGCATCTACAAACCTAGAACTGGGCTATCAATTGGCTGCCAGAAATATGTATTAATAACCTAAATGGTTATTTCCTAAAAGATCAGTACTGATTTGGAACGGCTTATAAATAAAAAAAATGTTTTCCCAAAGCCTCTATTTACCTTACCTGTAATAGTTAGCTTGAGGTAAACATGTTGCCCAATTGGCACCTGAAGATGAGTACTTGGTGGTAGCATCAAGCAGAAAAGCTTCGTATCATGAGTAACACCTTCCTTGGAAATTAACTGGCACTTTCTGTAGTACAAACCTAGAAAGCGATTCATTTTCTCTTATTGATGAATAAATTAAATAAGAAGTAACACCAGGCCCACTAAGTGAAAGCACAGATTCAGCTGCTATGTTTTCGCAAGCTTGAATTTCACTAAAATGCCTATGCACTTTAAAAATTCATCAGTAGTCTGAAAATCCTACAGTTGGAATTTCATTTTATTTCCTGAGATATCTATTTTCTAAAACCTGCCAATACTTCTGTAGGCTGAAAAACAAACTCTACTGAGTCTTATTTCCTCATGTCTAGTTATAGCATATCAAAAGCATTACATTCTGAGAAATTAAAACCTAATTTATTTCTTCATACATTTTTTTACATAATTTCATCTTTTAAGCCTTATGTTTATGGTTATTTAACTACATTACAGATGTAAAAATTATTTGATAATTGGGGCAAATAAAAAAATATTTGATAATCAACAAATTTACATTCTTTTTTTTTTTTTTTTTTTAAAGATTTTATTTATTCATTTGACACAGAGAGAGATTACAAGTAGGCAGAGAGGCAGGCAGAGAGAGAGGAGAGAGGAGGAAGCAGGCTCCCCGCTGAGCAGAGAGCCCGATGCGGGCCTCGATCCCAGGACCCTGGGATCATGACCTGAGCCGAAGGCAGCGGCTTTAACCCACTGAGCCACCCAGGCGCCCAACAAATTTACATTCTAAAGTCTTTTCTTACACAGTGGTCTTGAAATTCAAGTATTTAATGTTTAACAATATTAGTACTATCAAGTAATTTTGGAAATACTTTGATAAATGCAGAAAAAATAAACATTCTATTTCTCTATGTTTGCGTATGAATTATAGAACATTTTAACTGTCAAGAAATGATTAAAATAAAAAAATGAACTTTTATGTTTAAGGGTGTAAGTTTTCATTGCCTAGAAAATTAATTTTTTTAAAAAAAATTTCTTAATTTGAGAGAGAGAGAGAGAGAGAGCACACAGAGGGAAAGGAAGAGGGAAAAGAAGACTCCTCACTGAGCAGGGAGCCCAATGTGGGGCTCGACCCCAAGACCCTGAGATCATGAACTGAGCCGAAGGGAGATGCCCAACTGACTGAGCCACCAGACGCTCCCACCTAGAAGATTAAGTGAAAAATGAAAATTCCCGATTTGTGATACTAATATACAATTAAACAAAAAGGAACAATGTGTTTCTACAAATACAGAAAATATTTGAAATTAATATCCCAAGCTCAGGAAATATATATTATCTTTATACAGACCAAAATAATACCATTTAGAAGAACTTGTTACAGAAATTCTGAAAGCATTTTCTCACTTACAGAACTCTTGTGGACATAAACAGTATGCCAGACTAGACTGATGATATTGGTTTGTTTAGTTATTTCCTCTCTTATAAAACAGCATTTATACAGATGAAAAGGGATTAACTCTGATGATGTATTTCTTAATTATTCCTTCTTTTTTTTAGTTAATTAAAAATATTTAAGGAGGTACGGATTTACTGCAGTTCTTAGGAAGTGAAGGCCCAATACCTAATAATGGTTCATGGAAAACTGAAATTCACTTATAATCCTAAGAAATCACTTTGGGCATGGTTTCATCCAATTTCTCTTCTTCCTTGCCCCTTTGGGCCCTAAAGACCCTGGTCACTAAATCTTTCCATCTGCTCCCATGGTAGTTCAGTATGCACATGAATTTAGAGTGCAGCATTGCACACCAAAACCAAGGGGCATTACTGATGTCACCTCATTCTAGTGCCAGGGTGTAGCTCAGACCAAATTACAGCTAAAGGAACCTCTGTACAGTTATCATAGAACACCTACTCCAGTATTAGACTGACAAAGGGGTCAATGGACATAGGCTCACCTAGAAGGAGAAATGAAGGTTCAAATGATCTCCCTGTCCCTTCCTTTCTGGGACCCAGAGTGAGAACACAGAGACCCACATACTATATGTCTAAACATTTAAAAGTTATAAATCAGATGAATAATTGTTAAACAAAATATGTTCTATGCTGTACCCTGAAATATACCTTTGAAGGTCAGGTTCAAATTCAGGATTCTTGAACTCCTCAGAGTTCTATGCAGGAATGTGGCAGAGAGATGAGAGCTGCACCCCTACTGACAGGCTATGGCCTCCCCCCACCCACTACACTTCTCTCACCTCAGGCTCTGCCTGATACTGAGTGGAGCCTTATGCGGGTGTGGACACACCAGCCCATGTTTAAGCTCATCCTCTTGCTTTCCTCATAAACAGCCTTGGCCACTCCTTGAATCCAAGTGGATTTGGGGCCATTTGAACAGGAATTCTGGGGTCCAGATACTTGGGAGTGCAGATTCTGAAGGAAAGAGGATGAACTGAGGTGGACATTTCTTGGCCTTACATACTTCTCATTCTGTGGGAGGGATGTGACCAGAAGAGAGGAGGAGTTCTCTAAGTCTGGAGTCCAGGGCAGGGTCTGAGGGCCTTTAGTGCTCTCTTACAATGACACTGAATGCATGCCCTTCTGAAAAACATTACTGCTGGATGAAAAGGTTCATCTTCTGACCTGACAATTTCAACTCTAGCATTTTCCAGAAAAGATTTGCTACACGAGGTATGTATCTCTTCAGTTATATTCAAACACAATGAAAACCCGGGTTACAGTAATTTACTGATACTTCTTGTTAAAGTTTATATTCTTGCTATTTAATACCTAAGAGATAATTTCAACATCTTGCCTATAAGTCTGCCATAATTTCAAAGAACATCCAGGTTCTAAAAGTTTAGGAAACAGTGAAGAAAGTTTTCATCTTTTAATTACACTGAGGAAAGAGATGGCACAGACAGACAACCGTGAAACATATGAGGAGAAAAGACCAGGGAGGAGACACGCTGACTACCTCAGGCCACATGGTGCCATTATTTAAGTGTCAGGTTTTTGGCTTTGTAAGCATAAATAATTACACAAGAAAATGAGAAGCTGAAATAAATATAAGATGGTGAAGCAGAAGCATAAGACAGAAAAATCTGTATCCCAAACATCTAGCCTCTCTTAATAACATACATAGGACATTACTCAGGGTAATACTAAAATACTAAGGATAACAATGATTAATTTGGACATACTCTTTTCCTCTGGTTGAAAAGAAACTGTATTTTTCCTTCTAAAGAAGAGAATTTCACAAGGCTCAAGTCTAGACAAAGTCTTCAGTGGTAGCGAGAACACAAAGAGAACCCTGGTTACCAGTCCACACTGCCTTCCATTTGGTCTTCAACTCCTACTTGAACTTAGTACACTTTTAATGCATCTATTCACTCTTACTTTCCCTACTAGAAACAGAGGCTTAAAGAAGTTAAATAGCTTGTGCAAGGTCACAGGGCAGCTGGAGAAGATGTGGGAAGAGGCAAGATGTGACTAGGGTTTCTTGCCCCAGTTCATAGGCTTTGTTCAAAAAGTATGAGAAGCCACTGTTCTAGACTAGCTTATGGTTTGGTGTCTTCCTCCCTACTCTAACCATGTCAGTTCAAGCACAAATATTTATAGATTATCCCTCTACCCTTTAAAACTTCCTACTAACTATTTAATGTACAAATTAAGGAATCAGTTCAGCAAGTCAAGATTCATCCCAGGTATATCTCTTCTTGAATATTCCCATTCTCCACTGTTGTCATCAACCGTACTTTTTCTTAGCACTCATTACTACTTTCCATCACCTAAATGTCATTTACTTACCTCCTAATTGTCAATCTGCCTTTATTCATTTATTCCTCTAAGATTTTCCTGAACCAACGTAGGACAACCAATTAGTGGGACTACACACTTAAAAATGCAGCCCATGGAAAAGAAACAACACAAACATACTAACATCTACAATAGTTAAAAATATATGTACATACCCAGATACATCCACACAGAAAAAAACACAACCTACAGCCATTCAATACAATACACATTCCACTTACAATTTGTCACAGTTCACATAGCAAGGGCCAGGCTAATTTAGCCTTGCTATTTCTGCCAAGACAGTGATCTTGATGAGCAATGAACCTGACTGCAGGGATGATGTCCAGAACACTTGAGTATAAACTATTTTCAAGTACTGTACAAATGTTTAGCATTTTGACTACTGATAAAATAATTCAAATTTATGAAGTTATTAGAATATCTTCCTATACTGAAGACACAACAAAATTGGAATATTACTCTTAAAAGAATTACATAGCTACACTTATTTTTGTTTTTAAAAAATTATTGAGTCTTTTTACTAATTTTGATAAAGCTTCCACTTAATCTCTAGTAGTTTAGTTTTAATATCCTCACTCAAACCACTCTGTAGATATATGAATAAGAACACACAAGCTTCTTGAATGGTTCAGTTGGTTAAGCATCCAACTGTTGATTTAGGCTCAGGTCATGATTTCAGGGTCATGAGATGCTGGGCTCCGTGCTGGGTGTGAAGTCTGCTCAAGATTCTCTACCTCTCACTCTCTGTCCCTCCCACCCCATTCTCTCTCTCTTTCTAAAAAAAAAAAAAAAGAGTACATCCATAACTTGTCTTCAAACATTAAGGATGATAAGTAACTGTGAGCACATGTCTATTCATATATTAGACTAAAACACAATGAAACAGAATGCTCAAAGACTGAGAATTTTCATACATAATTGTTAAATTATCACTATCAAATCGACAGGAAACCACAGATTCCTTTTTGTTTTATATATGCATATTTTTAAAATTTTTATAGATATTTTACTACCTCAGACTGATGGGAACTGAATCTTTCAAGATGAGGATTTTGTGGAGTTAAACGGTAGCATTACACTGGGAGAAAGGCAGCTCTTTCCCCAAGACTAGATTCAGTGGAGTCTTAGACCACACACCATTTAGCCAGACTGTCACTAAATCTGAACACCTCTATACCTGTCACCTTTCCTCTCTTGTTCCATAACTAATAATGCAGCCAACACTATACTCACGTGTCTGAATCACCTGAATTCTAAAATTTTAAACTTCTCCCATTTTATTTTTTAATACAGTAAATAATTTCTTACTCAGAGTCTGCCCCATCTATTCTGTGTTTCTTCAGATTTCACGTTTGGGCCATTCCAACAGAGATGAAAAAATACAGCAAGATGCCAAAGCATTGTATTATGTTGGTTACTGTGAGTATGCAACAACTTCCTGCACGCTGGTAAGAGGAGATAACCGAAGAGAGCAAAGCACAGGGAAGTTTTTCTTTGCTACTTGCAGTACTTCTTCATTTCTAGTAATTTTGAATGCTTATTTTAGGCAGAAAAGAAACATGATGTATAGGCAAGGACTGGGGAGGTGGGGGGGCTCTTGTGACACCAGCAAGGTCTGCTCCATGGCGAGCAAGCAACTTGCCTGCAAAATCACGGGCCCTACGAAAGGCTCAATTTCTGTCATGATTTAAGGAATGGAAAGAACAAAGAAGAAATTATCTTTGCTAATTCAGTTACATAAATAAATGTATCCTGTAAACTCTGAGTCATTTTCCAAAGTGGAAAACCCAATTCAATGAAAAATACCAACATTGCTCCAATTTCAGGCAAGACAGCTAAAACTAACAGTGGGGGTTCATGACTCAAGCAGAAATTTATGGCAGAGACAAAAAGAGTTCATGGAAAGCCTCAGGAAATTACTGAGAAAACCTGAGTGATGCCCATTCTAACAATTTCCAAATGGAGGTCACCCTTCGTTCTTAGTATCATTTATTTCTTGGACTTGCTTTTATCTGGTTTGCTATGATTTTTCAATCAGTAGACAGATACTATCAGGGCAAGAGATTTCACTTCAATAACACCTCTTTTCATTATCACTTTTGTCTATTTTCTTCTGATCTGCTGAATCACACTATTATTTCTCTATGTTCTCCCTTCCTGATACCGCAAAATTCAGACCTCTGCTCCTATAAAAGATTTCTATTTGGCCTTTTCCCACTTGTGGCTTACATTTTTCTTTCCCTACAACTTGCAAAATGCCTGAAAAAAAAAAATGCCTGGCACAATAAATACCTAGTAACAATTTGAAGCTCTTCCTGGAAAACCCTTCCTAGTTCTTGTTATTTGTTTCAAAGTTATTTTCACAAGACTGCTTGAAATTCACCTCTTTCAGGGAGTCACTTACAATGAAACTCATCTGTGTCTGTTTGCTTGGGGTTACCTTGGAATATGCTCAGTCTGTACTATAGAACATGCTCTTGTTGGTCTGTCCTTTTATAAAAAAGTATTCTTCAATTTCATGTCAGTGTATGTTCTTTCACTTGGGCAAATAATTAGCACAGTGCCTAAAAGAGGTTTCTACTCACAATGGCTACTCAAAATAATGCTACCTGATAACTTTTCTGAAATTAAATATTATCCACAAATATAACTTTGTAATTTTTAAAGTATTTATAATAATTTTAAATATTTAAAGATGCTAAAGTGAATACATATGCAGTTAATTCCTTCTAACTCCCCTAAAATAACAGCAAAGGGGTGGGTGTGGGTGTGTTTGGTTGTTTTTTAAGACATAAGCCTGCAAGGACAGAGAATGGAAATAAGAAAACACAACAAAACTTCAGGAGCTGACAAGGCAAAGAAATGACTGGTAACTGACTCAGCAGACTCAATAATGCTGATCTTAAATTAGAAGTAAAGAAACCCAAGATCTGACTCACTTATAACAAATATTCCCAAAGGCTCAGAAATTGGCAGGACCAATTATATCTGGAATCAGAGTGAAGGTGGAGCTGAAACCACTTTATGGGTGAAAGTTCATTTAAGAACTCTAGATGCTCCCACCCCCTCCCCACTTCTTCTGAAGTCTTCCCCTACTTAGCACAGCCACATGACTGACCCTCTCCTACTCCGGTTAAGTATTAGAAGTGTACTCTCTAGAGTGGGTAAAATAAAGGGTCTCTGGATTGGTATATGTTATAGGCTGAATTGTGTTGCCCTCAGTTTTCCTATGTTGAAGCTGTAACTGTCAGTACCTCACAATGTGACTACTTGGAGACAGGTTCTTCTAAAAGGTGAATTAAGTGAAAATGAGATCATTAAAAGGGGTGAGCCCTAATCCAATATGACTGATACCCTTGTAAAAAGAGGCAATCAGGGGCACAGACACACAGAGGAAAGATCAAATGAAGATGGCTACCTACAAGCCAAGGACAGAAGCGTCAGAAAGAACCAACTTTGCCAGCACCTTGATCTTGGACTTCTGGCCTCTAGACTGAGAAAATAAATTTCTGTTATCAGGCCACCCAGTCTGGCACTTTGTTATGGCAGCCTCAGCAACTAATACAGTATGCTACGCAACAAAACAAACAAAGGAAATTAAGTTTATAGATACCCAGCCTTCTTTCCCCATAAGACTTCTGAAATTCTGGGTGCAAAGTAGGAGACTCTCCACTTTCGAGTCTCTGACAAAATACTGGCACTGAACTTGGGAACAAGGAAACAATCCACCCATGAAGTTAATATAACTGTCAGTAAGTCACATCCACATGTGCAACGTATCTGAGCAGCTTTTAGAGTGCCACCCGAAGAAATATGAGCAGTTAGTCAAGAATCAGCAGACCTTCAAAGAAAGCATCTAACATGAAAGGTAGATTAAAACAAACAAATGAACTCTGGGGACACAGGTTACACAAGGAGAGATAAATTCAAAAGCTCTATCAGTAATTATTAAAAAGATAAGAGAGGCTATTATGAATAGGATGCTAGGGGCACCTGGGTGGTTTAGCTGGCTAAGTGTCTTGATTTCACCTCAGGTGATGATCTCAGGATTGTGAGATGGGAGACCTGTGTCGGGCTCCATGCTGGGGGCGTGGCGCCTGCTCAAGATTCTTTCTCTCCCTCTGCCCCTGCCTACCCCTCTCTTCCTCTCTTAAGGAAAAAAAAAAAAAAAAAAGAATAGGATGCTAAAACAAAGGAACAGAAATCAAGAGTTCTTAGAAGTTAAAAATATGACAGTAGAAATGAGTAACTCGATAGAAGAGCTGAAAGACACAGCTAAAGAAATCACTCAAAAAATAGAACAAAAGGGCAAAATTGAAGAGACCAAAAATGAGCTATTTGGGAGTTTAAAAGATTTAAAATAAGAATACTTCCAGACAGCAAAAACAGACTATAAAGAGAAGGAAAATCACTATTCCTCAGAACTGAACGTCATAAAGTTTCCATAATGAAAAGATAGGACAAAGTAGAAAGAGCCAGCATGAAAAATGAAAAGAGACCCACATTAAGGCATATCAAATTGTGAAATTTCAAAATTCTTGTTAACAAGGAGCAAATTCTACCAATTTCCAAAAAGAAAATATAGCGTACATTTACTATGTGAAAATTCATCAGGTAGAACACTTACAATATTCATCCCTTTCTATAAATGTTATGCTAACATTAAAAACCTAAAAAAATAGGGGCACCTGGGTGGCTCAGTGGATTAAGCCTCTGCCTTCAGCTCAGGTCAAGATCTCACAGTCCAGGGAAAGAGCCCTGCATCATGTTGCCTGCTCAGCAGGGAGCCTGCTTCCTCCTCTCTCTCTGCTTGCCTCTGCCTACTTGTGATCTCACTTTCTCTCTCTCTTTCTCTGTCAGGTAAACAAATAAAATCTTTAAAAAAAAAAAACCTAAAAAAATAAAAGGGAAAGGGAAATGAATGAAGAAATGAAATGAAGAAGGAAATGAATTATATCCTTTAGGAGTAAACAGACAGTGGTTTAGATAAGCAGAAAAACAATAAACACATATTCTTTAATATAAATAAATGAGATGTGTATACAAGGTATAAACTTAAACTTGGCTGTGCACCTTTTATAAAAAGGAGCCTGAAGGAGTAAATGGTTGAACAACAGTCTATGCACAAGTGGGCTTACCCATTCAAGTATCACTATCTAATAACTTTGTAATGCCTAAACATTAGATAGTAGAGGCTGAAATTGAATCTCCGTTAAGAAAGTTTTCCAAACAAGTAAAAGCTAAAGGAGTTCATTACCACTAAACCAGTCTTACAAGAAATGTTAGATGTACTTCACAAAACTGAAAAGAAAGAGCACTAATTAGTAACAACAAAATATATGGAAGTATAAATTTCAAATAAAGGTGAATATATAGTAAAGGTAGTGGATTAATCACTTATAAAGCTTGTATTAAGGTTAATGACAAAACTGATAAAAACAACTATAACTACAATAATTATTTAAAGTTTACACATGGAAAAGGTTCTTATTAAATGTGGCATCAAAAACATAAAATGTGGGTAAGAGTAAAAATGCAGAGCTGTAGAACACACTCAAACGTAAGTTCCTATCAGCCTAAAACAGACCATTACAAATATAGATTTTTATATATAAGCCTCATGATAATCACAAAGCAAAAACCTACAGTAGACGCATGAAAGGTAACAAAAAAGGAATCCAAACCGTAACACTAAAGAAAGTCATCAACTCTCAAAGGAAGAGAGCAAGAGAAAAAGAAAGGAACAGAGAACTACAAAACAGCCAGAAAACAATTAACAAAATGGCAAAAAGTATATACCTACCAGTAGTCACCTTAAATGTAAAATGGACTAAATCCTCCAATCGAAAGACACAGAATGGCTGAATGAATTAAAAAAAAATAGGACCCATCTATATACTGCCTACAAGAGACTCACTTCAGATGTAAAGAGACACACAAATGGAAAGCAAAGGGATGAAAAAAAGTTGTTCCATGAGAATGGAAACCCAAAGAAAGTTGGGGTAGCTATATCATATCATATAAAATACTTTATTTTTTAAAGATTTTATTTATTTATGACAGAGGGAGATAGCAAGAGAGGGAACACAAGCACAGGGGAGTTGGAGAGGGAAAAGCAGGCTCCCCACTGAGCAGAGAGCCCAATATGGGGTTTGATCTCAGAACTCTGGGATGATGACCTGAGCCGAAGGTAGACGCTTAATGACTGAGTCATCCAGGCGCCCCTAAAACAGACTTTAAAACAAGGACTGTAATCAGAGACAAAGACGGAATTATGACATAACGATAAAGGGGTCAATCCAACAAGAGGATATAACATTTGTAAATACCTGTGTATCCAACAGAGGTTAGACTACCTAAATATATCAACCAAATATTAACACACCTAATGGGAGAAACTGACAATATAGTAATAGTAAGACACTTTAATATCCCACTATGCCGAGAAGGAAACACTGGCCTATAAATGACAGATTAGACCAGATTGACTTAATACATAAAAACAGAACATTCTAACTAAAAGTAAACAACAGAATACACATTCTTCTCAAGTGCAAATGGAACATTCTCCAGGACAGATCATATGTTAGGTCACAAAACAAGTATAATGCATTTAAGAAGATTAAAATCATATCAAACATCTTTTCCCACTATAATGGTATGAAACTAGAAATCAATTACAAGAAAAGTGAAAAATTCAAAAATGTGTGGAGATTAAACAGTGCACTTGAACAACCAATGAGTCAACAAAAAAACCAAAGGAGAAATAAAAAAACTTTGAGACAAATGAAAAGGAAATATGACATATCAAAATTTATGGGATGTAGTAAAAGCAGTTCTAAAAGGAAGTTCATGGTGCTAAATACCTACCTCAATAAACAAACAAGCTCAAATAAACAATCTAGCTTTGCATCTCAAGGAACTAGAAAAAGAAGAACGAATGAAGCACTAAGTTAGTAGAAGGAAGAAGATATTAAAGATCAGAGTGGAAATAAATGAAACAGAGACAAACAGAGACATTGTCTAAAAAGACAATAAAAGAGATGAATGAAACTAAGAGCTGGTACCCCAGTTAGATAGATAAAATTGACTAACCTTTAACTAGACTCACCAAGAAAAAAAATAGGGGTCAAATAAATAAAATCAGAAACAAAAGAGATGTTACAACTGGTATCACAGAAATATAAAGGATCATAAAAGAGTTCTATGAACAATTATACACCAACAAACTGAACAACCTAGAGGAAGTAAATAAATTACCAGAAACATATAATCTTTCAAGATCAAATCATGGAAAAATAGAAAATCTCAATGAACCAATTATTAGAAAGGACTGAAATAAGTGAATAAAAACAAAAAGTCCAGGATCAGATGTCTTTACTAGTGAATTCTACCAAACATTCAAAGTAAAGTTACAGGCCAATACCTTAATGAACATAAATGTAAAAATCCTCAACAAAATATCAACAAACTGGATTCAACAATACATTAAAAGAATCATACACCAAGATCAGAAGGATTTAACCTAGGGACACAAGAATGGTTAAACACCCACAAATAAATTAATGTGATACACTACATTAATAAATGGAAGACAGAAATCATATGATCATCTCAATAGATGCAGAAAAAGCATCCGACAAAATTCAACACCTATTTATGATAGAAACTTTTAACAAAGTGGGGAGAAAGGGAACACACCTCAATGTAAAAAAGGTTGTGAATGACAAGGACACAGCTAACATCATCCTCAATGGTAAAAAACTGATGAGGAACAAGACAAGGATGCCCCTCTCACCACTTTTATTCAATATAATACTGGAAGTCCCGTCTCAGTAAGTAGGCAAGAAAAAGAAATAAAAAGCATCAAATTAGAAAGGAAGAACTAAACTGTCAATATTTGCAGACGAAATAATATTATATGAAAAACCCCCTGAAGACTCCACCAGAAAGCTGTTAGAAATAATAAATGAAGTTGCAGGATACGAAATCAATACACAAAAAAATCTGTTGCATTGCTATATACTAATAATGAACTATCAGAAAGAGAAATTGAGAAAGCAATCTCATTTACAATTGTATCAAAAAGAATAAAATACCTAAGAGTAAATTTAACCAAGGAGGTGAAAAACCTGTACTCTGAAAACTCGAAGATATAGATGGAAGAAACTAAAGATGACAAATAAATGGAAAGAAATACTATGCTCATGAATTGTAGGAATCCATGAATATTATTTTTTTTTAAAAATGTCCATAGTACCCAAATCAATCTATAGGTTCAGTGTAATCATTATCAAAATATCAATAGTATTTTCACAGAACTAGAACAATTAATCCTAAAATTTGTATGGAATCACAAAGCCCTCAAATAGTCAAAGCAATCCTGAGAAAGAACAAAGCTGTAGATAACCATATTCCCAGTTTTCAAACTATACCACAAAGTTATAGTAAGCAAAACAGGATAGTAGCCATAAAAGCAGACATATAGATCAACAGAACAGAATAGAGAGCCCAGAAATAAACCCATATATATATATATATCAACTGTTTTATATATATATATATATATATCACACACACACACACACACACATATATATTACTGAAATATTACTCAGCCATGAAAAAGAATGAAAGCTGGCTATTTGCAATGATGTTGGATGGAACTACAGGACACTATGCTAAGCAAAATAAGTCAGTCTGAGAAAGACAAACACTATATGATTTTACTCATATGTGGAAGTTAAGAAACAAAACAGATAAACATAGGGGAAGGGAAGGAAAATAAAATAAGATGAAAATAGAGAGGGAGGCAAACCATAAGAGACCCTTAACTATAGGAAACAAACTGAGGGCTGCTGGAGGGGAGGTGGGTGGAAGAATGGGGTAATTGGGTGATGGGCGTTAAGGAGGGCTCTTGATGTAATAAGCACAGGATGTTATATGCAACTGATGAATCACTAAATGCTACCCCTGAAACTAAAAATACAGTATATGTTAACTAAATTGATTTAAATAATAAATTAAAAAAAAAAGAAAACCATTAACAAAATGAAAAGGAAACCTACTGAATGGGAGAAAATATTTGCAAATCTTATATCTGATAGAAGATTAATATCCAAAATATATTAAAAAATTCATACAACTCAATAGCAAAAACACAATCTGATAAAAAAACAGATTAAAAATCTAAAAACACGGGGCACCTGGGTGGCTCAGTCGTTAAGCATCTACCTTCGGCTCAGGTCATGATCCCAGGATCCCAGGATCGAGCCCCACATCAGGCTCCCTGCTCTGTGGGAAGCCTGCTTCTCCCTCTCTCACATCCCCTGCTTGTGTGTCCCCCTCTCACTGTGTTTCTCTCTGTCAAATAAATAAATAAAATCTTAAAAAAAAAAATCTAAAAACAAAATTCAAAGGACCCAAAGAGACATTTTTCCAAAGAGGACATACGACAGCCAACAAGTACACGAAAAGGTGCTCAACATTGCTAACCATCAGGGAAATATAAATCAAAACCACAATGAACTATCACCCCACAACTGTGAGAATGGCTATTATCAAAAGGACAAGAAATCACAAGTGTTGGCAAAGATGTGGAGAAAAGGGTATTGTTATGCACTGCTGGAGGCAATGTAAATTGGTGCAGCCACTATGGGAAACAGCATAGAGGTTTCTCAGAAAATTAAAAATAGAAGTACCATATGATCCAGCATTCCACTTCTGGGTATTTATCTGAAGGAAACGAAGACACTAACTCAGAAATGTATGTGTACACCTCCATGTTCATCGCAGCATTATTTGCAGTAGCCAAGATATGGAAGCGACCTAAGTATCCACTGATAAATGAATGGATAAAGATATGGTATGTATGTATATATAGATATACACGATGGTATACTATTCAGCTATTTTAAAAAAGAATAAAGGCCTGCCACTTGCAACAACATGGATGGATCTTGAGGATATTATGCTAAGTGAAACAAGTCAGACACGTAGAGACGAATACTGTATGATCTCACTTACATACGTTATCTAAAAAAATAAAACAAACAAACCCAAACTCATAGATACAGAAAACAAACTGGTGGTTGTCAGAGGTGGAGGTGGTGGGGTGGGCAAAATATGTGAAGAGGGTTAAAACGTACAAATTCCAGCTATAAAATAAATAAATCATGGGGACATAACATATTGCATGGTGACTACAGTTAATAATACAGTAACGAGTATTTGAAAGTTGCTAAGAAAGTAGATCTTAAAAGAGTTCATCACAAGAAAAAAAGTTTTTGTGACTGCACAGAAATAGATTTTAACTAGACTTACCGTGATGATCATTTCACCAAGTCTATAAATATCAAATCATTATGTTATACACCAGAAACTAGTATAATATTATATGTCAACCATATCTCAATTTGAAAAAAGGAGGAAAACAGATACAATGTCCTTTTACAACTTCTTACAGGGAGATACAAGGGCCCTTTGGCTCCTTCCAAAATAGCCTTCCAAACTCTGGCACAATTGCACCACTGACACAATTTCATGAACACAGGACTCAAAACAATAGCATAGCATACCTGTATCTTTCTTTGGAATAAGTGAATTATGATTCTCTAGGGGGTGACCAAGACGTTTCCAAGAAGTATTCTCTTTTTTCTTTAGAACAATCTCCATTTTTCCCACATTCTCAACAACCCGCACTAAAAAGAAGATAAATTCCATTTGTATTCACTGAAACTAAATATAACATATTACTTTAAAATCAGTCTTCCTCAAACAATACAAATGTCCTGATCTGATAGGAATACCAGGGATCATTAGTAAGATAAGACTTTGTATATGTATTTGTCAAAATTGTTTATGCCTTAAATGATATTAAATCCAGCTTATTTTATGAATCAAATTAAGTTTTTTCAAACTAATTTATCAAGGGCCAAACTAATATGCACTGCTAGTTTTCATACAAGCTCAAATACGGCCATGGCAAGTCCTTAACACGTAGCTTCAGGGGGAAAAAAAAAAAAGGAGAGGGATGACACATACAAATTAGTCACTGAGTGGACCTATGAAAGCAAATGTAATTTATACTCTTCCATTTCTTAATTGGGAGTTCCTATGAATAAGTTCAGCAGATCAATACTAAACCAAATAAACAAAAGAAAAAGCCTCATGAACCATTATAAAGTACATATGAATCTTAAATAATTAAAGGCCTTTTAGGGTAATCTTTTAATTTTTGACTGAGTTCGGAATATATGGATATAATATAATAAGAAAATACAGACTTTTATATACTAGTTAAATTTTATGAATTGAATATGCTTTCAAGGACCTAAAGTATATTTCAGTTTGTCTTTAGAAACAATTTGTTCTCCCTCAAGGTAAACACATAATTCAACAGCAATTTAACAATAACTTTTTAAGATAGATTAGTCAAATACATTCATTTCAAAGAGCACTGATTTGAAGCTTAGCAAATATAGAAACATGGTCCTTGACTTTATACAACTTACAGAGCTTGCTACCACGTATAGGAAAGAGAAAGCACAGAACCAGTATAAGGTATTCTGACAGTACTCTGAAAATAAGAAATTATATATATACATATATGTATATATTTTTAAGTATACATATTTGCACATATATTTGTGTACATATATCTATGTATCTATATAATGAAATATTATTCAGCCTTAAAAAAAAAAGAAAGAAAGAAATCCTTCCACTTGCAACAACATATAAACCTGGAGGCATTAAGCTAAATGAAATAAGCCAGACAGAGAAGATAATACTGCATGGTATCACTTATATGTAGAATCATTAAAGAAAAAAAAAAAAGTCATGCACTCATTAAAAAGAGAGTAGAATGGTGGCCGGGCCAGTGGGTGGGGTGGGGTGGGGGTAAGGGATGGGAAGAGGATGACAAAAGGGTACAAACTTCAGTTAAGACATATATAAGGTCTGAGAATCTAATGTATAACCATGGTAACTACAGTTGATAATACTGTATAATTTCAATTTGCTAAGACAGTGTTCTCACACACAAAAAAGTAAATATGTGAGGTGATGGATGTGTTAACTCAATTATGGGAATCTTTTTACAATATATACACACATCAAATCATTATGCAATTAAATATATTATAATTTCATCAATTATACGTCAATAGAGCTAAAAACAAAAGACAAAAAAAAACAAGAAACCACCATTCTATGAATCTTCTGTTGTTAAACAGCTTTGTGAAATCCACACTGTACTTTTAAATGCTTCAATATTGTAATTTAATATGCTCTGTCAACTTTACACATTTATACACCTAAGAAAAATTTGTCTGGTCTAGCATATTTCTACATATTACATGTCAGGAGGAGGGCAGAGATAAGGAAGGAAGGAAGAATGGAAAGAAGACAAGAACTTTCCTTCAAGGAGAGAAAAAGGAAAGGGTAAAAAGATGAAAGGAACAAGGAGAAAGAAAAAATGGGAGAAAAAACCTGAAACCAGCAGGAGAAGAACATATTTATAAAAAAATTAATGTATTTGCTTATACAGAAAATGTCACATCTTTGTTTTGGAATATGAAAATACACATATGAAAAATAAGACAAATGTTGATTTTCTCTTTCTCTCTCTCTCCCTATGTAGGTATGTATATATGCACGTGTATATATACAGATAATTATTTTTTGGTAGCTTACCAGAAAAATCTTCTTCAATTTCATGACTTAGCCCTAGGGAAGAAATATATGTTTAGTTAAAATCCAACTTCAATTCATACAGTCTATGAACACCATGTAAGATCATCTAAACAGTTCTTCTATGCACTATGTACTATTTCAAATTTCTCCAGATAAGTAAAACACATTCTGACACCCAGGAGAAAGTAACTGTATACAACCAAAATGTCCAAGTATTTGAATATGAAAACATACAGTTTTTCATCTTTTCAATTTCTCTCCCTATTAAAGAGCAAATACGCAATTGCCCACAGGTGGGTAACCACACTAGTCTAAAGCACAGTCTCAGACTGATAAACCTACAAACCAAGAAGGGAGCAGGGCAGGTAGGGCGCAGCCCCCGCAGTGCGCATGCTCTAGTGTGTGCACAAGTAGCCGAGGCTACAGGCCAGGCTTGGGTCTGGCTCCGTTTTCTTTCTTATTGTTCTCTAAGGTTGAATGTGTATTCAGTTATTGAAAGAAAATTATTGAGTAATTATGTGTTACCTTCTAGGCATTATCGATACAACAGTTAAGGAAAGAGAGAAACCACTGCCCTTATGGAAATTGCATTCCAGAAGGGGGAGAGAAATTAAAGAAATATTTTTATAGTCACCTGCTCTAAACTTCACTGTGTTAATATGGTTATCTGGAACTTATAATTCTGCATTATTTTAGTCCTTCCTATTCAATATCAGCATCCAAGAGTCTCATACTTTTTAACTGTGGAATTTTTGTTTCTTTTGTATTGTGTGTTACATATTGTTAGCTATAGTGCGAACAAAATTAGCCATAAAGTATTTGAAACATAGTAGATGGTGGCACAGAGGTTTTACTTAAAGAAAAATAATGCAGTGCTCATGAGTAACGTATACTTTTCTAGACAGCTGATTTTTGGTTGAAACTCTCCCTTAAGAGGCAATATACATTAGATCTTTTCTTTTAATATTTTGTATTTATTTATTAGAGAGAGGGGACAGGCAGGGGGAGAGGCAGCAGGAGAGTGAGAAGCAGACTCCTCTCAAGAGTGGGGAGCCAGATCCAGGGCTGGATCCCAGGACCCTGAGATCATGACCTGAGCCAAAGTCAGACACTTAAACGATGACGCCACCCAGGCACCCCTCCCCTATGCGTTAGATCTTATGCTAAGAAAAAACAGGACGAGTTATTATTTCTAGAAGAAAAGTTTAAGGCTCGAGTTTGAATAATCCTGAATGGAGAAAATAGGAAAGAAAAAACATTTATCAACTCTGATCAAATTCAAGATAAAAAGTACCTCATTAATACAGTAAAGCAGTGAAGAGCATCCTGAGTCAGCTTATATCTGGGGAATCAGTCTCAGTTTTGCAAAAGTAAGTGACATGTTCTTCATATAAGAATACCTGCTTAACACACAATTTTCTTGTGTTTGTTATTGTTTGCATTTGCTTCATTTCTACCTTCTAACTAGAATAACATCACCTTCTCACTAGAGAAGAAAAGGGTGAAATCCTAAAGTCATTTGGGTGAAAAGTGGATTAAGAATCTGGTACTTTTGGTTCCAGATTTTAGACCTAGTTTCTTTCTTCTGATCTCTAATTTCCCAAAACAGACAGAAGTGATTGTATGGTGGATCTCTGGTCATGAAGGATCAGGAGGCTGAGGAATACAATACAACCTTACAGTCTCTGCTGCAGCCTCTGATTTCCCATGACAGAGCAGGCAAAAAACAGGCCCATGGAACTAGCACTTAGTGATGGCTGCTTGGTAGGAGCATGTGACAGGCCTCCAGAGATCAGTCTGTAGGTGTCAAGTAAAAGACACTTAACAAAGCCAGGACAACAAATACTTCATATTATGATTGATTTTGACTGCATCCAATCATTTAAACTTGGGAAAAATGAGGTCATGCTGCCATTTCCTAGCCCTATCATTAGTATAAAGAAAAGAACAGAATAGAAATTGATCAAAAATGACAAACCAATTGACAATATCAGATAAAATATTACAGCTATCTAGACTGTAGACCAAGTTATTGCCAAACTTAAAGGAAACTAGAGTTGTTTCCATTAATATAAAGTACTTACCAATATGTATAATATATGAATAATCCTTGATAATTGTTTCTGCTTTAAAGGAGTTATCCTGATGATCAACTATTATTGAGTCTAAATTAATATCCTTAAAAAGAAAGCAAAAAGAGAAGATTAAAAAGTAAAATTTTCCCCAAATTTCTACAATTATACTTTTAAGATGATCCATAGATGTTCATATGGCCCTTCTTTATAGAATCCACAAGATGAGTAAAGGTTACACCTGTTTTTTTTCTCATACAACCCAGTTCTCCTTCAAAACACAGAGTGCAATTTTAATTACAAATTTGTCTCTGCTTAATATCTACCTCACCCACTCATCTTGAGGCTCTAAATGTATAGGACCATCTAGAATATTGCTCAGTACCTAATAGGTGCTCAATAAATATTTGTTGAATACATAATTTGGAAAAAATTAGAGTCAGACCAGCAATCAAGGTATGTATGTTTATTTTAATCTTTCTACTATTACATGATGCTGGGCAAATTATATAACCTCTGACTTCAACTTATAAGAAAACTTCACTAACAAATTTTTAGGTATTTCTAATTTCTACAAAGCCTCTGTCCAAGTTATTTTGGTATCTATCATTTACACCATACACTGAACACATTATTCCACATAGATATCTTCCTGCTTCCCTCAGTCATTCATCCCCTGTGCCTCACTGATACTACCAACAGGAGTAGACCCCATCCTCCCTAGGCTGTGCTCTCTTGGTTTTGGACTGCGTGATGAGGAGAAGACAATAACGAGAGGGAATGGAAGGGGTTCAAGAAGTGCCTCTGGCCCTCCGGGCTGTATCAGGCAGAGAGCCTGGTCATTCCATGCTGCAACAGTCAGGGGAAATCACAGCTCATATGTGGTTCTGCTATTACAGAAGTAACATGCAGTCTCAGAAATTCCTAGCTGCCAGAACTTGTCTTTAAATTTACATGGTTCTTCAAGGGTGGGAACTTTGCCAATTGCTGAAGGATATATTTGGAGATGTTAGACGTTGTCTGTGTACTTATCTGATTTCCCAGACAGACCAATAAGTCCCATGAAAGCCAAGTATCTACATATCTGCCTCATCATTAGATCCCTGAATTCTTTTTTTTTTTTTTTATTTATTTATTTATNGTAACATGCAGTCTCAGAAATTCCTAGCTGCCAGAACTTGTCTTTAAATTTACATGGTTCTTCAAGGGTGGGAACTTTGCCAATTGCTGAAGGATATATTTGGAGATGTTAGACGTTGTCTGTGTACTTATCTGATTTCCCAGACAGACCAATAAGTCCCATGAAAGCCAAGTATCTACATATCTGCCTCATCATTAGATCCCTGAATTCTTAAATAGTGTTGCAAATAAAGTAGGAGTTCGATAAGTACTTAGTAAATCAATTGTCTCCTTCATTTTAATTTCAAGAGGGCATTTGAATTCCATTAGTGGTTTAAGCTTACTAAGCCACAGTAATATAGGCTCTACTGTCTCTCAAATCCCAACTTATGAGCAGGAAATTAGTTCTTACAATAAAGTTAACTGCGATTCTCACTTTTGTTATTCATGCTTAACACACACACACACACACACACACACACACACCCCAAATACAAACTATATTTCCTAGTCTAGCTTTTTTGAAGAGGCTATAGCAGGGTTATTAAGAGTATATACTCTGGAGCCAGCCTGCTTGGGCTCAAAATGCTAGACCTGCCACTTACTCTGTGATATTGGGTAAATTATTTAATCTACCCCATGGAGTTTCTATGAGTTAAATAGGATAAGAGTGCTTAGAAAATAGCTAACATCNTTACTCTGTGATATTGGGTAAATTATTTAATCTACCCCATGGAGTTTCTATGAGTTAAATAGGATAAGAGTGCTTAGAAAATAGCTAACATCTATTGAGCATTTACTTTTTTTCTGATTTTAAAGTTTACCTTCTGTTTAGTATATATGACAATGGTGACTAAAGAGTCTGTCTGGAACCAGTCATAGCTGTGAAATATTAAAAGAATGAATAATTACATTGATAATCGTGTACTAAATATATTAAATCATTAAATATATGATTTAAAAATATATATGGTTTAAAAATATACAACATGACTTAACATAAGTATATGATTTTAAATATATGGCTTAAAATCTACTATGAGAAATCTATTTCTCTACGTAAACTTTTTTCTAAGTAAATGGGGGGGTGTCTTATCATTATATAAGTGGTAATTATTTCTGAATTTAAAATACCTATATTAACATGTATCCCAACTTGGATTAAAACAAACAATATCTTTGACAAGATACTTTTTAGAAAGGTTACAAGTTCTACTAAAGTCTTTTACTAGAGCAATAACACAACATATTTTCTTAAGAAGCATGACAAAATCTACATACTTACTATCTTCACTCCCTCCCTGTCACAAATATATTATTATTCAAGATATTAATTCATCAAGGTCTTTAAATGGTTCAACAGTAAAACTTAAGGTAAAACTAAGTCTTCTGTTTTATAATAGCAGTTCATCAAACTGACACTGTTTTTGCACTTATTACATATATAAAGACACCCACAAGTAAACCCTAGAGGTTTCCTTATGCCCTTAAGTTAAAATTGTGTATGAAATACTTTAATAGATTTAACAAATATAGCAGGATACTGCTATTATAGACTGGCAGTAGAGAGAAAGGCAGAAAGAGAATACCCAGAACCCCAAAGGCATCTGAAATGTTAACATTAACAAACATACATATGGATCAAATAATTTACTAAGACAGTTGTTGTGCAGTACATTTTAAAAACAGAATATAGTAGTTGAGTAAATTATGGTATGGTCATATGATTGCAGGCAGACAAAAAATGCTTTTGCAGAATATGTAATGACATAGGAAACTGCTTAAAGAATACATTGCAATGTCAGTATTATCAAAATAGAATAATACGGAAATAGGTGTCATACGAATCAAAGTGGGTAGAATAAAACAGACATTAAGTATGTATCTAGAGTTGATAGAATACGACTGATTTCGTCACCTGCTTTTTTGTATTTCTCTATATTTTTCAAGTTTTCTACCATGAGTGTATACTTTTAATCAGAAAAAAATATTTTTGAATAGTTTTTTAAAGTTAAAAATATTTTTGAAGTTTTTGAAGTTTAAAGTTTTTTAAACACAAAGATTTAAACACAACGGTCTTTCAACTGGATCAAACTTCAGTTACACTAAAAATTCACATTTACAGAAAACAGCTCATTCTCTAACAATGCGTGATAAATGGGATACTATAGTTCTTTTGTCAAAGAAGCATGATTAATATAGTAGGAAATAACTCAAAGTCAGAGCTGTTTATTTTTTTTTATTGTGTATGTTTTGCTGTAGAACTGATTTAGCTTTCAAAAAAGCGTAACAAGAATGCATACCTTGGAGAACTAGGACCTTCTTTGGAAAGTGTATCTGACACTTGGCTCTTGGGAAGCATGCCTTCACAAAGAAAAACAAAACAGCTACAGTTGATCTAGAAACCATTTATCTTTTTTCCTTTTTATTAAAGGCATGAAAACATCGTAAAATAACACAAATCATAGATGTACTAGGTAATGAATTTTCATAAAGTAACACATACCCTTGTAGTTAGCACCCATCCTGTGCCCCCTTCCAATCACCACCCATTATTTTGACTTCTAGCATCATTAGTTTTTGCCTATATTTGACCCTTATAAAAATGTAATCATAAAATATTTTCTCTTTTGGTCTGGCTTTTTTTGTCCTGCATTATAGGCCTTACATCAAATAAGCATGATTGATAGTAAGCAATAAGTCAAACCTTGAGGTTTCTGAGCTTTTATCCATGCTGTTGAATGCAGCAGTAGTTTGCTCCTTTTTATTACTAAATATTACTACACTGTATAAATATACATAGTTTACACATTCTCCTGTTGGTGGACATTTGGGTTGTTTCCAGTTTTTGGCTATTAGACATACATACCACCGTTATAAACATTCTTGTATATGTACACATACATTCTTAAAGAACGTGTATATCCACATTTCTGGTAAGTTTTTAAGGTGTGTGTATGTGCAGCTTCAGCAGATGCTGCTAAACACTTTTCCAAAGTGGTTGTACCAATTGACACATTTCACCAGAAGTGTCTGAGAGTTCCAGATGCTCCACAACCTCAATGACCCATGGTGTTGTCCTTTTTCCATCTTAGTCATTCTTGTGGGCATGCGTCAACACAGCATTTTAAAAGACCACTAAAACTGTGGTTTTCAAATAAAAACTCTGAGATGTAGAAGAACTCTGGAGATTCTGGAATCACTAAGTATTTCCCTCCCATAAGTGGAGTGCATTGTTTGTTACCTGCAAGGTTCAGTTTGAAAAAAAGGAGGACTGCTGCTAAAACACTTTTGAAAATCACCGTATCAGTTACATTTCTATTCCTCAAACTCAGCAGGAAAACAAATTTTATATTTAGTCTCTGATGAGTCTTAGAATTCTCACATTAGAAGTCACAGTAATTGCTCAATCTTGCTTCTGTGGGTAGAACTCATCACTACAAATATTCAAGCTGTGGGCAGATGAACCTGTGCTTGGGGATGTTACAGGAGGGACTACTTACTGTAAGAGCAATGGCTGGAATAAGGGATCAAAAATGTTCTGCCAAATCCTCTATGTTAGGCAGTGAAGACATCTTCTGTATAAAAAAAATATCTAAATACTACCCCAAATAATTCTGTAAAGCAATTTTGTATGCCAATGTAACTCATGTGAATGTGATCCATTTTTTTACCATAAACGTGTATGACTTACCATTTAAGACCTTCTTTTCTTCACGATAGTCTGGACAGTGATTTAGGGGGAAAAAAAGTCAGGTAAGAATACTATAACATCAAAGAGAATATCAGTTAATATTATATTTGAAGATAACAGCCCTGTTTTTGAAGGATTTTCTTTTAAGGTCTGAAGAGAAAAACAAGGGTAATAAACAGATGACCTATGTTTGAAATAAGGAAGCTTCCTCTCTGAAAATTATCAGGCCGTTTCTTCTTCAGGTGTTTATCTCCCACTTAACTGAGCTTTTTTCTACTTCTTTGAAAATTTCTTTTCTAATATCTTGGTTAATTTCTTTAGAAAGCATATAAAAACCCAAGTTCTTCCCAGGTTATCATACTCTAAAGTAGTCAAAATCATTCAGAATTTATTACATTATACTAAATTATAAATAAAACATACATGTTAACAATACAAAGAAAGACACCTTATTATCTTTCTTATCTAGGTCAGTACTTAAAACGATTATTGTTACTCCAAATTTAAATGGCAAAATGATTAAAATATAAGACTTTCACTTGTATATACAATACGCTACAATTAGGTTTACAACCCAGGAAAATTTAACAGGTATTTTCTTTCAGGATGGCAGCCAACTCACAAATCTACATTGTATTTTGATCACCACAAGCACCACACCATATGGTCAAAATAAAACCCGCGGCAAGTTAATGGAGTTAAAAGAAAAAAAAAATGACAAGCCAACAAAATATCCAAATAGTAAAGTGACAGATATCAATTATTAAGGTGAACTTGTTTTATATTAAAAGAAACTAAACTACTTAAATGAAAGCTTTCAAATTTTTTATGTTTTGATTTTCAATCAACCAGAGATCCCGTAATCACCTCCACTTCACCCACCTATCATAAAATAATCATGATTTAGGAGGCCAGATGCCTATTGTTTTTATTTTTTTTTTGTTTTACCGAATAATTTCATAGCTGAAAGGGATCTTTAACAACATAGAACAAATTACCATCTGATCCCCACATTTAAGACTAAAACCAGAGGTCAGGGACTTGAATGAAACCCATAGCTCTTCAGCAACAAAGCCAAGATTGGACTTCATCTTCTGAAACTCAGCATCACATTTCTTACTATGCTACTGCTAGTGTTAATACTTCCCGGAAAGACAAAAGACCTAAAAATCACTTAAATTATACCTCAAAATGAGCTTTGTTTATCAAGTGCCAAGTAAAAATCTCGTCATTACAGTTCACAAGGGATCACTGATGTCCCTGCTTGATCATTTACTTTCATCACTAGGTTTCATCTGTCTTTCCTACTGCAGTTGTGATTGTTTTATCTTAGAACAACAACAAACTCAAAGATATAAGTAAACTAAATCTATTTTCAGTGCACTACATAGTTGGCGGTTTGAGGAATCTCATTTATAAAGTAAAACAATTTGTTTTTATCTAAGAGGATCACAGATTTTGAAAAATTGCCCCAGGTAATTTGTTTCTAGGGGAAAATGTACATTTATCTCATATGACTTAATTTTTTGCCTGATGTGAATTGATTGAACTTGTCAGAACTTTCTGGATCCTCCTAAACAGGTAATTTTTTCCCCTGAGTCTTTTTTTTTATACAAAGAAAAAGTATTCTTCTTAGGAAGAAATCTTCTACTTAAACAATCTAAATTACATTTAAAAACTCTACTAGTCTTTGCAACTCTTTAAAAAAAAAACTGAGACACAGAAATAAGAGACTATTTTGTATTATTAAGCACAGTTATATCTGAATCATCTTAGTCACATAAGACTGACAAGAAATCTGATATTCTGTCTAGATAATTAATTCCATCATTTAGTTGGCTCCATGACCAAAAGAATTTGTATTTTCTCAATTTATAGACTGCACTCTACTCTTTTTTGGTAAGAGGGTAGATGAGAATTTTTAATTGTGACCCCAATCTAGTTTACCTCTGTTGGGTGGAGCCACAGAGGACACATCCAGGATAAGAAAGAAAAATTCTTTTACCAGTATGCTCATTCTTTTGATAAATATTTGTTGATCATCATCTTAATAGAGATATTGGTATAATAAAACCATTTTGATAAAAAGTTAGGAAAATATAAATATATTCAGTCTGCTTACTGAATTACTAAAATTACCCATAAATTTGGAAAGATTCATATGAAAGTAGTAATGTGGTTACCTTTGTGTGTATGGGAGGGAAAACAAGTAGATGGGAGACAGAGGTGTGACAAGGGCACTACTCATACTTGAATCATGTGAACGCATTATTTATTCCAATAAATTAACAGAATTAAAAACGAAATGTTAATACGTTCTTTTGAGTACATACATATGATAATGCTTTAAAAGAGGTATGCAGAAGCATAGAGGAGGGTATCTCTATCGGAAGGAATCTGAAGGACTCCATCGAGGAAGTAATATTTTAGCTATGTTTTGAAAACATGCAGGCATTTGTCACAAGGCCCCGAAGAAGAGCATTTGAGGAAGACAAATGCTAAGCATTTATATCTGAAAGTTTTACATTTATCATGGAGCTACAAACTTCATCTTCTCTTATTTCAGAAACCCTCTGGATTTGGGGTTGGATAATTTGGGGCTGGACAATTCTCTGTTGCGAGGGTCTATCCTGTGCATTGTGTTGGGTAGTTTGGGGCTGGATAATTCTCTGTTGCGGGCGTCTATGCTGTGCACTACGGGGTATTCAGGAAGGAGCACCACTGTCCTCTCCTCTTCCCACTAGAGTGCAAGTAGCACCTAGTTTAGTTGTGACCACCAAAACGTCTCCAGACATTGCTCCTCTGAGGAGCAAAATCAATCCCTGTGGATTTTGGCATATATAAATACAAATATAAATATAAATATGTGCAAAAGTGGGTAACTTTAATGAGGTGATTCTCTGCCTTACAAAAGAAGCATATGGCATCAGCATATATAAATTGGCACACACACACACACACACACACACATATATATGTGCAAAAGTGTGTAACTTTAATGAGGTGATTCTCTGCCTTACAAAAGGAAGCATCCGTGAATTCTTTAAATGGCAGGATTCTCCAGCTGAATAACTATAGCCTTTAAGTAAGGTACATATACATTCAAACTTCAGTATCTTCACTTTTATTTAAATGAAAATTTTTTTTTCTTTCAAGTTTTTATTGAAATTCCAGTTAGTTAAAAAAAAGGGAGGGATGGGAGGGGGAAATTCCAATTAATTAACATATTGTATCTTCACTTTTAAAGTGAAGGTGTTAGAACAGCTTCTAAATCCTCTTTCATCTCTAAGTAGTCTATTGATCTATAGTACTAAGTGCTTTATTGTCAGTAACTGCTTGAGTGAGTGCGTGTGAAAATGAAAAACATGAAGTATTAGAAATCATGATAAAGCTATGAGAAATTAAGAAGAAACATTTCTGACACCACGCTATGCCACTGGAAAATGTCACTACTTTTAAAATATGACTTCAATTAAAATTTTTTTAAGGTCTAGAACAGTGCTGTCCAAAAGAAATATAAGGCAAGCCATAGCATAATTTTAATTTTCAAATAACCACATTAACAAAATAAAAAGGAGCAGGTTAAATTAAATTTTTTTATGGTCTAGAACAGTGCTGTCCAAAAGAAATATAAGGCAAGCCATAGCATAATTTTAATTTTCAAATAACCACATTAACAAAATAAAAAGGAGCAGGTTAAATTAAATTTTTTTATGGTCTAGAACAGTGCTGTCCAAAAGAAATATAAGGCAAGCCATAGCATAATTTTAATTTTCAAATAACCACATTAACAAAATAAAAAGGAGCAGGTTAAATTAAATTTTTTTATGGTCTAGAACAGTGCTGTCCAAAAGAAATATAAGGCAAGCCATAGCATAATTTTAATTTTCAAATAACCACATTAACAAAATAAAAAGGAGCAGGTTAAATTAAATTTTTTTATGGTCTAGAACAGTGCTGTCCAAAAGAAATATAAGGCAAGCCATAGCATAATTTTAATTTTCAAATAACCACATTAACAAAATAAAAAGGAGCAGGTTAAATTAAATTTTTTTATGGTCTAGAACAGTGCTGTCCAAAAGAAATATAAGGCAAGCCATAGCATAATTTTAATTTTCAAATAACCACATTAACAAAATAAAAAGGAGCAGGTTAAATTAATTTTAATAATATATTTTTACTTAACACAATATATCCAGAACATTATCATTTCAACATGTAATCAATGTAAAATTTATGAGACATTTTACATTCTTTTTTCCAACTAAGTCTTGAAATGCAGTATTTTACACTTTTAGCATATCTATATTTGTAGGAGGCATATTCTAACATTCGACAGCCACAGGTGGTATATGCCTATAATAATGGCAGCAGAGGATTAAAATAAGGGCAAAAAGCAAGAACATTTTTCATCTTTGCCAGAGAATGAAGTGTTCCACATAAATAAGTAACCCAGAACTGAAGTTTTACCTTTTTAAGCAAAGTTTCTCCTTTTATTCATTATTGATATCTTTCTAAAGCACAATACAAACCGTAATACTTTTAAATCAAAGGATTACTTAAAAAAGCACTGATTCTTTGCTTGATAAGGATCCATTAGTATTATGTTTTGGGTTTTTGTTTTGTTTTCAAAGATTTTATTTATTTATTTGACAGAGAGAGAGAGATCACAAGGAGGCAGAGAGGCAGGCAGAGAGAGAAGGGGAAGCAGGCTCCCTGCTGAGCAGGGATCCAGATGCGGGGCTTGATCCCAGGGCCCTGAGATCATGACCTGAGCCAAAGGCAGACACTTAACCGACTGAGCCACCCAGGTACCCCCACTAGTATTACATTTTATATTCTATGCACTTAAGCTCCTGTTTTCTTCCTAGACACCCATGCATTTCACCACTACGACACTAGAAACCACCAGATAAAGTGAAAACTATCATTCCAGAACTGCCCAACTATAGGGATGCCCATAAAATGCCTGGATTTTGGATTCCCTTGCTTTGGGGGTCTGGCAGGCCACCTACCTAAAAGAGGGTGCCAGGGATCTTGTACTGAAAGAAGCCTATACATAAAATTCCTCTTCAGTGTAGCCCCTGTTGCCCCATCTCCCCCCACAATTCCTCACGCTGGCAAATTTCTTTTCACCTACTGTTCCCACCTCATCTCTGGTTTCATTCTCTATTCCTACTTCATCTGTTTTCATCCTCTGTTCCCATCTCATCTAGAAGTAGTTCTAACTGCAGAGTGAACACATGCTCTGGTTTGCCAGAGGTGCAGTTTATCCTGCCATCTCAGCACAATTACTAACAGAGCCTCTTTGCATACTCAGAACTGCCCCAGTTTGGACAACTACATAGTTATCCCATTCTAGTAATTTCTTTTCTTCTTCATTTTTTTTTAAGAGAAATGTTTTTTTACTTTTAGTTTTAACTCTAATTACTACTTTATTTTTTTTTATTACTATGTTAGGTTAGTCACCATACAGTACACCATTCTAGTAGTTTCTATCAATAAGGCCAGCTGAGTTGGATGATCAACCCATGCCCAAAGGCACAAGTTGTACTTATGTTAAAATGGTACTTCACCTTTTTATCATGAACATTCCTTATTTCTGACTCGTTAGATCTTTCTCTTTAGTTACTCTGTCCGTTTTCATATGCTCTACCCCTGCGGGCTAACCTGGAGTTAGAACTGTATCTTGTTAGATCTTACATCTCCAGTATTAAAAAAAAAAAAAAAATCCCCTTACTTGCATTCACACCTTCCTGATTTGTGAAATTCTTGTCTTTGCTCCCTAATGCTTTGCAAGTTGTCTCATCACTACCCGCTACTTCCTCACCCTGGCAAAACACAGATACTCCAAAGAAGCTTTATAGCAAAACACAGATTCACAGCCCTCCTACCACATGCTGCGGCAATAGCAATGGTAACACTTTCGTTTTCACAGAAACAGGATCATCTTTCAGGTGAAACACACCAGTCCATGCTAGTTTACACGTAATAATTGTAGGGATATAAGAAGGAATAGAAAAGGGGAGCAGCCTCAGTTATGCAGGAGTGGAGGGGCGAAGGGAGTGAGGTCAGCAGCAAGCACTAACTACCTCCGCCATGTATGGGTCAGCAGCTTCTCCTGCGCTAGGTGCTCAGCAAACATGACTTTCCCGAGTCCACGCAATGATGGGAGGATGTTTCGGTCTTAAACCCCATTTTACTGCTGAGGAAAAACCGTCAGATCTGTTCACTGATGCCAAAGAATGTAACAGCTTATGAGTGGCAGAGATGCGATCTGAACCCATGTTAGTGTCTATGAAACTTGGACTCTTTCTGTAGATCCTCTGCTGCCTCAATAATCAATATCAGGGCCAGGGAGAGTGTTAAAAAGGAAACTTTTAATTTATGAATACATAATACCTGACTCCATATTTCATTCTGGGTAAGAAATGTGTTTGCATTCCCCGGAGCCAGAAAAAGGAGGAGGAGAAGGAGGAAAAAGAACACTCATTAAGGTGTCACTTCTTTATGATTAGGATTTAATGAGAAAGCCTGTTACCTAGACCCCTCGATCCTTCCTGATTTTGGATTCCTGGTTGTTTTATTTTTCTTCCTTGTCTTAACTACCTGTATTTCATCCTCATTGTTACTGAATGATTTTAAATTGCCAATTATTTTCTCTCAGCATTTTTAAGATACTGTTCTACTATTTTCTGGCTTCTACTGTTGTTCTGGTAAATAAGCTGTAACAGCTAATAGATTACACAAGGTAGCTGTCAACTCAGCAGGCACTGGTTTGTTGGTACATCTGTCTCTTGTGGCTGTTTCCACATCTTCTTATTGTCTTTAGTGTTCTGCAGTTTTACTATAAAGAGTCTATGCATGCATTTCTTTTTATTTACCTTGTTTGGAATTGCTGAATTGGCTGAATTTGAGGATTTATGACATAATTTCTGGAAAATTCTTAGCCATTATCCCTTTAGATGTCCTCCTTCTAGCCGCCACTCACTTCTGGAAATCTGATTATAAGTGTCAGATCCCCCAAGTCTTGTGACTATTTTTCTACCCTTTTGTTTCTCTATGCCACATTCTGTATAATTTCTGGGGCTCAATCTTGCAGTTCACTGAGCTCTTCTACTATGTCTAAACTCTTTGGCTATTTGTGCTATGTAGTTTTCACCAGCTCTATTTTTCATTTCTAGAAGTTCTATTTGGTTTGTTTTTTTTAATTCAACATGATTATTTTTAATCTTGCTTTTTACTTGTTACTAATACATTCTTTTAAATATAAGTCTTTTAAATATACTTCTAATATAATTATTTTATTTCTATATGTGAATAATGAAGTCCTGGGGTAAATATCTGCTCATTTCTGCTGACCCAAAATTAGACATGTTGTCTAATTTATTATTGTGTACTAATAATTACCTGTTGTGTACCTGTGGGAATTTTGAGGGTTTTAGGTTGAAAGTGTGTTTCACCATTAAAACTTTGTATACCTCTGCCAAACAGCCTGGGAAACCACTAATAAGAGGCCATTTTACTTTTTGGTTTGCAGTTTCTGAGACCACATAGGTGGAACATATTGAATTCCCAAGTCGTGTTGTGGTTACAAATTCTCAGAGGAAGTCTCTCTTTCCTCTACCCTATCACCTGATAAACAAGGTCAGGGCAGACAAGATAACCTAACATCTCCCTTGTTGTTGAACTGATTTTTTTTTTTTTTTAAAGCTTTCCCATTTCATTGACCATATAGACCTTCAAGAGTCCAAGCCATAGGCAGGGGTCTCAGTTCCAACTCCCTGCCTTTACAGACCCATGGTCTGGTCTACCATCCCATGTGTCCATTAAAATTCCAATGTGGCTCTTAAGTTCCTAATATCTAGATCATTGCTGGAGGGAAACAGAGTAGCTTATCACCCTGGATTACTGCTTCTACTTACCCTTTTTGTATGGGGAAATATCTAGAGATTTCCTTTTGAACTAATCTGCTTATTTTAAATGGTGTTTGTTGTATTTGGTGAAGCATTCTGAGGATGATCTGTCTTTCATTTCCAGGGAGGAGGAAGGAAACCAGAAAAGTCCTTTTACTAACCTCATGTCTCCTACGGACTAAAAACCTAAGGAGCCTGCCATACCTTCTGATTACCCTGAATGGTAACATGGAAGAACACAGGACTGCTCGTACCAGATAGTGTAAATGAGACAAACAACAGTCAGGATGAGGTAACAGCAGTCATTTAGAAACTTTAGTTAATACCATGTCTCCTGCTGGCAGTGAACTGGTGAATTTAGGAGTCAATTAAAAGGAGAAAGGAATTGGTTTACAAAAGGAAACAGGTTTGGGCGCCTGGGTGGCTCAGTCGGTTTAAGTGTCTGCCTTCAGCTCAGGTCATAAACCCAGAGTTCTGGGATCAAGTCCCGCATAGGGCTCCCTGCTCAGCAGGGTGTCTGCTTTTCCCTCTACTTCTCCCCACTGCTCGTGATCTCTCTCTCTCACACATAAATTAAAAAAATCTTAAAAAAAAAAAAGTAAATGGGTTTATAAGAATTTCCACACACTAAAGGTCAGACTAGTATGCTTTTGGTATATACACATATTGCTTTTTTATTCTGTAACAATAGGAAGAAAAAGAATCCTTTCTGAGCATCTGTTACAGTGACAAAGGAGGTTTACTCATGTTAATTCTTAGCCCTATGTATCATTGTACAGATTAAAACTGAGGCTCAGAGGTAGAAACTGGCCCAAAGAAGCCACAGCCAATAGGCCATGGAGCCAGGGTTCAAGTCTAGGTATGCCTGTGCTACTTCCACACTGGTGATGGAGGCCTCTGGCAACAAGGCCTTGAATTACAAAACTCACTGAATAAAGGGAAGACTCAGGTCAAACAGGCCAATTTATTTCTAATTTGAGTGTCAAACTCAGGAGTAACTGAAAAGAAACAAATACCACTTCTTCCATAGTAAAGAATTAAGCAAGACAATTCTGCTATTCTTATTACATGTCTAAAATTTTCAGAGAGTTCTCATCTCAAATAAGTTTAGGAGGTAAAGAGGTGATCTCCAACACCATACAGATTATAGGGTCAGGTCAGAAGGTAAGGGGAAGAAATTGGTGTATTTTAAAAGCAGCATAAAATCAGAACATGGGTTTTCCATACTAAAGGAAGGAGAAGATTCAAGGCAAATGGGAGACAAAGCTGGGAGGAAAAATTTCACTGTATAACTTGATACATATTCTGATTTTTGAGTCATGTGAATATATTGCATATTCGAAAAGCAAAATTCTAAAAAACTAGTCTAAAAGTCAACTCTAACCAAATGTTCTGGCTAATCTATATAACAACAGAATAAAAGACTAATGAAAACTATACAAAGAGTAAATAAAGTTGGTTCACTTCCTCACACTAGCAATTCCCTCAAAACGTCAAAATTTTAAGATAAAGTCATTGCTTCATTCTAAAGAATCTAAAATCTTTATAGTGGCTTGACCAAGAAGCCAGTGAAAAATAACAATATCACGATTTATTTAAACCTCTCTGTTGAAATCTAAGTAAAAAAAAAGTACATGCATGTCACAGGTCCCCACTAGGTTAGCACCAGCAGCACTTACCTTTAGGAACAGCAGTCTTAATGGCCATTCTGCCAACCAGGCATTCTTTCAGCATGGATTCGTAATTAACCCAACGATGAACCTGGTACGGGATATAAATGAAAAGAAAAGCAACATGACTCTAACTCCATGAGATGTTCTAATTTTATTAGCAGCAAAACTAACCATTCTTACACTGACTGCTCTGGAAGATTAAGAAGCAGATTCAATTAGCCAATAAAGGAGCAACAGGAAGGCAGCCTACATAGGGATTCTTTAGAACAATGTTGTCTAAGTGTTGTCTACAGATCTCTGGAGGTTCTTTTTTTTTTTTTTTTTAAGATTTTATTTATTTATTTGACAGAGAGAGAGATTACAAGTAGGCAGAGAGGCAGGCAGAGAGAGGAGAGACGAGGAAGCAGGCTCCCTGCTGAGCAGAGAGCCCAATGCGGGCCTCGATCCCAGGACCCTGGGATCATGACCTGAGCCGAAGGCAGCGGCTTTAACTCACTGAGCCACCCAGGCGCCCAGATCTCTGGAGGTTCTTGACACCCTTTCAGATATCCATGAGGTCTCAATTAGATTCATAATAATACTGAGATGGTATCTGTCTTTTTCGCTGGTGTTGACACTAGCCCTGATGTGGAAAACTGGGTGGGTGAAACTGTTGGCATGAATCAAGGCAGCGGTTTAGATCTTTATATTCTTCACCATCATATACCCATGAGACCAGGGGGGATTGGTTTCATTTAATAATATATTTCATGAAGGGGCGCCTGGATGGCTCAGTTGGTTGGGTGTCTGACTCTTGATCTCAGCTCAGGTCTTGATCTCGGGGTCAAGAGTTCAAGCCCTGAATTGGGCTCCAAGTTGTATGTGGAGCCTACTTTAAAAAAAAAAAAAAAGAATATCCTTCATGAGGTAGAAAAATGATTAATTTTCTTAAATCTCAATGCTTGAGTATAGGTCTTGGTGACAAAATGAGGAGTTCTCAAAAACATTTCTGCTGCAAAGTAAGACGGTCACCTTGAGGAAAAACTCTGAAGTAATTATTTGATTTGCAAAACTGAACTGAGCTTTTGTCTCAGAAGTCTGTTTATATGTAAAAGAAAAAAAAAAGACAGATAAACAAACCAGTTATTCAGATTTGGGTATCTGACAGACATTTTCCTGAAAAGGAACAGACTGAGACTGTCACTTCAAAGAAAACAACTGACACAGTATTTGTTGCCAGGCTCACCAGTGGGAATTAAATTTAAATACCCTCTGGAGGACACCTTCTCAATATTCATTAAAAGCCTAAAAATATACAGCTCTTTCATTAAAATATTCACATATACACAAAGATGCGGGTACCAGGATATTCATCATAGCACTATTTATATTACCAAAATATTGGAAATAACCTAGAGGTCCAATTATAAAAGATCAGTAAAGGAAAACTAATACATTATTCAATAAAATATTAGTCATCAGTAAAACAATCAGGTCAAATAACACTGACATGAGAATCTTTGTGTATGTTCCTAAATAAATAAATATATACTAAAATAGCAAATACATACTCTATAATTATAAATGGGCACTCATTTATTAATAGAAATTAAAATTCCATTTACCAAATATTTATATAACCTCCAAAGACATGAAAAGCAGTATCTCTGGGGCTATTGCATTGGGTAGAATTTTACAGAGAAAGGAAGGAGAAAGATACTCAAGGAGACAAAAGTATGAGGTTTGTTAATCATGGAACTAGTTATCTGCTCAAAGCACTTCAGGAACTAGTTATCTGCTCAAAGCACTTCAGTTTGTTCAAAGCAAAAATGCATGTTGAGAATATTTGCCTTAATACAGTCTTTTAAGGCCTCAAAGGCCACGTAAGGACTTTCAATTTATCCCACTGTCGATGGTGCGCATCTGAAAAGCTGTAGAATAAGGTGCTAAGATGACTGTCTTAAACAACACTCATCCAGCTGTCATGTTATTTACCTTGGTACCGAAGGCAAAGGTATCAGGACAGTATTAAAATAGCAAGGCCAGAGAAGGTGATAATGACTTCATCTAAGGCAGCAGGAAGAGAGAAAAGGATGTAATGTTTAAAGATAGCATCATGGGATTTCACCAGTGACTGGATATTGGTGAGCAATGAGGAACACAAAGATTACTCAAGAGGCTTCAAGTTCCCATTACCAGAAACAGGAAACAGAGGAGGAATAAAAGGGAAGAAGATGAGTTGATATTATTCGAAGGCAAAATGAGTTGAAGTGCCTACGGGTAACCAAACTGCCCATCAGGCATTTGGAAATAAAGACAAGAGGTCAGAAGCAGGATCCAAAGGAGAGACAGAAATCTGACAATGAAAAGATAAATTAATATTCTTTGTACAACTCAAATACTAGCCCTGAATAAATACTCAAATATTTAAACATATAAGAAGCTTCCCCACAGTTTCTAGAATATAGAGTTGTTTACTTCTGTGGTAAGTAAAAGTCTTAAATAAACATCACTGGTCCTGTTAAAGCCAATGGAAATGCAGCAATCTGATAACTAACATACTGTTTAAACTGCTAAAGAATTTAACAATATAGCAGTTCTTGTGACTTCTCCAAAACTTAAATAAGGTTTACTTAAATAAGGTCCATATAACCTCAAGACCCTGAGATGATCTCTGTAACCTCCTGAGGCTGAATACACTCTTCCACAAGAAGAGTTTCCAGTAAAATCTAGGTTACAAAATAGATATAAGAAAAAAGTATGGCAGACAATTTTTCACATGAGTGTTCCCAAACTTTTCTACTTAGCTCACACTGCTAGACAATAACGAATACCAAATGACAATGGGAATTTGCCTTAAATCAGAAATAAGAACCTCCCAAGGAGAATGCTAATATGACCAATGGCCAAACATGACTTTCCTCCAACCCATGAAGAATATTAACAGCAAATGGGATTCTGCTATTTAAGCAGATGCACCTCAGTACATTTAAATATAAAACAAACTGTATTTCTGGCAACCTGGTCAAAAAATAAATCCTAAAACAGATGAGAAGGTAGGAGGAACAGAAATCAAATTATATTTATTCAGGAGTCAACCTGGGGCGCCTGGATGGCTCAGTCAGTTGAGCAGATATCTGACTCTTGGTTTCAGCTAAGGTTGTGAACTCTAGGTCATGAGATCGAGCCCGGTGTTGGGCTCTGTGCTCACCAGAGAGTCTGCTTGAGGAATCTTTCCCTCTGCCCCTCTACCCACTCATGCTCGCTCTCTCTCACTCTCTCTTTCTCTCTAATAAATAATCCTAAAAAAAAAGTCAACTTAAAAAATAACCCAATCTCACTCCACTATCTCAGTGGTAAAATCCCAGTACCACAACATGGATCATAATCACTAAAACACAAAATAAAGCATATGTGAGACAAATTTCTACTCCAGAGATTGATGTTTCAAAATAACAGTTCAGCCTATTGATAGTAGTTAACATATGTATGTTACTATGTTACATAATTACATGTTATACATGTATGTTTTATCTATGTAACTTTTAAATAGCACAAGAGCTAACGTTTGTTTTTAGTAACTGTAAGGGGAAATGTAAGGGGAAAGATGACTCATTTAAATATCTTCTGAAATATACATACAGAATCTTTGCTACCACTCTAGGAAAAAAAGATTTTCTATTCATTAATCATCTAACTTTCTACATGATATGCAGACTAAGTACAGCAAGACAGTCCAGTTATTTAACATTCCCCAAGCGAGAAAAAACTAATAGGCGCAGAGATGTTAAGTGTCTTGCTCTTTCTTCTAATTGTTACTGCCTCCCATGACCCAATCATCATCATCATCAAAATCAATCAAAACTGAGTATGTAGCTGCCAGCAGAGGAGAGAGCAAGCACTTAAGAGTAGATGCCCAGATACAGATTTGAAACCAGGTCTAAAATTATAGTAAAATAATTCAAAGGCAAATTAAACAAACAGTTGTTACTTACAAGCATCTTCCTACATTTCAAAATTTAAGCCAACACATGTGAAAGTTGTGCAACTATTTTCTTTTTTTCTACAACTACCACACTGTTTAAGAGAACTCTTCCCCTGTATTACTAAGATTACCTTCACCACCTTACCTGATCAAAGAGGTCAGTGCCATCAGATCCTGCTGCTCTCATTAGCTCATCTTCTCCACCAGGATGATATTCCATATATGGGCTGACATTATAAACAAACCCTATCAAAACAAGGGGAAATAATATCCTAAATGAACTTCTTAAAAGTTGTACAAACTAGAAATGTAAGCTTCAATAAATCTTTTCAAATACATCCTATTTTAAAAATCATTATTATTTCAAAGCATTAAATACTTCAAGGGTCTAAGATTTCACCAGACTTGCAAGTTAACAAGTTAGCCTGCCAGTGTCATGGGTCCTGAGCAGAAACCGTCAGACACAAAGGATAATTTAGTACACAAATCACTAGCAGTAGCTACAATTATCAGCAACCGTATGAGTTCTCTGAACCCCAATTCCTACAGACCTGTGAAAAGGGCCAGATAATACCTGTGCACGAATGTGCTCTATGATAGGAGGGGAAGTCTGAGTTTAAGAAAGTTGATAATGTTGATAAATGAAAGTTTATAATGAGCAGGAAGTACACGTGCCCTTTGTTCTGGGGGGAGACATTATCTTTATTATACCAAACAGTAGGCAAGCCTGTTCTTTACTCTAGAGGGAGTCTCAAGTTCTATTATGCAAAGTTGTTTACTATGCGAACATCCCCAAAAAGTCCCTGCTTATAAGATGTGCAGGTATCTGTAAAACCTAGAGAACTGCCTCCTAACACAAAGAAATAATGAAACACTGTTAATGATTTTTAAAAGTTCTCTCTCTCTACACCAACGTCCTCAACTGCCCTTGTAGGATAATCTGATGAAAAAGAATCAACCTGTCACCCATGTGTCTGATCATCTCGGCGACTGCTGAGCAAGCGAGGGTGACTGGGCCACTGAGATACGCTCTGGGAAAGCAAGCACAGTCCTTCTCTGCAGCGGTCCAAGGAACAAAGATTCTTGTTAAGATGTTTTTTAAAGATTTTATTTATTTATTTCTCAGAGAGAGAGGGGGTAGGGAACAACAAATGGAGGAAAATTCACTCAATGAATAGCCTTCCCAAGGAAATGAGTTGCTTTTTAATCCTTTACTTGAAAAACTAGACCGCAGACAAATCCAATCCTGAAGACGCCTCAAGAGTACAATGAGAAGGGCGCCTGGGTGGCTCAGTGGGTTAAAGCCTCTGCTTTTGGCTCAGGTCATGATCTCAGGGTCCTGGGATCGAGGCCCGCATCGGGCTCCCTGCTCAGCGGGGAGCCTGCTTCCCCCCCACACACCTGCCTCTCTGCCTCCTGTGATCTCTCTCCCTCTGTCAAATAAGTAAAAAAAAAAAAAAAAGGCGTACAATGAGAATAACTCATTTTCTTACATGCAGGACTATTCCCTCTTTATGTTATAACCTCCATGGATTTAAATAACTTTAGGTAACTTAAAATTTTTATCCTATACAATAATTTTGGGAGGAAAGAAGAGATTGGATTTCAGGCCCAAAAAAGTATCGTAGTTTTTCCAGAAGCTTAATTTTAGAGAATAACCAACCAGGTAGATTTCTTTATAAGATGGCTTAAAAGCAATTTAGGCCAAAAAAAAAAAAAAAAGTAAATTCACAAAATCTCTTTTAGCAGTCTTCCAAATAAGTCTTAGAAAAAAACCCAAAACGACTGGTGGAGCTCTCTTTCTTCTTCCCTATCTACCTTCTCTATCAAATTTAGAAGTTATTTTTCCTACTGTTTCATGCTTAAAATCCACAGACCACAAATGCCAGAGGTAAAGATTAGGATCAGAATTATTCCCAATAGCTTTTTGTTTTTTTTAAAGACAGAATGCCTTACTTGGAATTTCAAACTTTCTCGGCAACCAAACCTCGACTAGAGTTTCTCAAGAACATGAGAAATGTTCAACACACAATCATGAACCTTCTGTGATAGAATTTCCCATGTTTCAGCAACTGGCAGAAAGATAAACAGGAAGCTTTGCCAGCTGTCCGTAATGAGCATATAAAGCCTAGAACACCCCACGTGTGTTCTCTTCCACCTCTCAACCCTTCGTTTGACCCTTGTCTCTCATATTCTCACTCCAGACCTGAACAACTTTCATGCTATTCAAATGGACAAATCTAGGAGTGCCTATAAAATCCCTCACTGTAAGGAACTGAGAATGTTGGCGTCTCCGTCCAAGAAATATTAGAGCCAACCACACTTGGCAGCGTTAGTAACTTGTTTATTATGAGACCAAGCTCCCAAAATGCAACTGATGTTTTTCCTCTGGTGGAGAGGCTCTTTCTTCTCTTTTTTTTTCTTCCTCTATCTTATCTCCTTCCTTTTCCCTTTTCAAAAGCATTTCCTAACACTAAAGCTTAAATATGGCAGAAGAAAACATATGCAAAGAAACTAACTTTATGATTTTCTTTCATGTTTGGTTGTATTCTATTTGGACTATACATGGTTTTTAGACAGTAATTTCTTACATATAGCCTCTAGCCCCCTATGGATTCTTATCACCTGGTTTTTGAAACTAATTTTGCTTGCGACTTCCTAAATTTTGCAATGACACAATTAACTTCTTCCTATAGCTCTAGTTGCTCAAGTATGGCAGATTTGCAGAACCAACTGCCCATTAAATAAAAATATGTGGTGTTTAGGGACCCACAGGCCTAATCTCAACTTAATGTTAGGCTATTAATAAATTCTGCAAAACCTGAATCCTAATAATGACATTAAGAACAAAAATGGGCAGGAAGATATTCATAGAACACCAACCTTGAATGGCACAAAACTGCTGTGACCAAGCTCCTCTGGTCACAGACCAACTGGTGCTTTTAGATCATTTACAGGGGTCACCTTCAGTTGCAGCGGGGGAGTTAGGGAGAATATCTATTGATCGATCAATCAATCTACTTATCCATCCACCCATCCATCCATCTTATCTACCCATCCCGATATTTAATTTTTTGTGTGTATTTTGTTTTTAAACTCTCATCAGGAGTAGATACAAGGATTGACTGAGTACTGTTAAGAAGAGCAAGTTAATTTCACAATATACAGACATACCAATCACAGTGTTGTACACCCTAAACTTATAAAGTGTTATATGTCAATTATATCTCAGTGTAACTGAAAAAAAAAAGATAAGCTTATTAAGATTAAAATACAATAGTTTTATTACGAACATCTACTCTAATGTTTAAAGACATCACTTTTTAAAAGCTAATTCATCCTAGCTGAGCTGCAGTGCAACTGAAGGCACATATTAAGAACAACAGCTACACTGAGTTCTTTACGCAATGTACTGGTAGTACTTGTTCTGGTATTTTCACTCTAAATTATCTCTTGTGTTATATGTCTGGAACTCTGAGCTCTCAAATAAGTTCTTAGAATAAAAATTACTCACTTTAAAATTACCACTTAGTGCTTTGTATCACCAGAAACTTACACTGCCAATTCAATCAAAGAATGATCGAGTCTCAAGACTGGGAGAACTCTAAAGGCAATTTTGAGTCTGATTTCCGATCCAGTACAGGACTTACCTCTATAAGTCTGTAGACAGACCATCATCCGGCATCTGCTTGAATAGTACCAGGGTCTAGGAGCTCACTGCTTATTTAAAGACTTAGCTTAAGGATCAATATCATTTTTATACCTAAAAACTAATGTTGCCATTTTACACAGAGAGAATTCTTCTCTGTCTTGGTAAATGCTGCCCCTACCTTTTCACATAAACTTTCTGTATTTATTTTAATTTAAACTCTAGCTATTACTGCTAAAGACTAAGGCATCTTACAACAAAGTATTTGTGCCTTAAAATTAAAAAAAAACCCACAACAAAACATGTAAAAGAAAATATATCAGTCGTCTAACCCAACTAACAATATTACTATGATCGAGCATTAAATGTCATCCTGAACTTCCCAGAAGCCCAGGCTAAAAAGAGACACTAGTAACACTGGTTGCATCACCTGATCTTTTTTTTTTAAATTAACATATAGTGTATTATTTGTTTCAGGGGTACAGGTCTGTGAATCATCAGTCTTACACAATTCCCAGCACTAACCATAGCACATACCCTCCCCAATGTCCATAACCCAGCCGCCCCTCTCCTCCCCAACCCCCAGCAACCCTCAGTTTATTTCCTGAGATTAAAAGTCTCTCATGGTTTGTCTCCCTCCCCATCCCATCTTGTTCCATTTTTCTCTCCCTTCCCACTCACGACCCCTCGCCCTGCCTCTCAAATTCCTCATTACAGAGATATCTTATGATAATTGTCTTTCTCTGATTGACTTATTTTGCTTAGCATAATACCCTCTAGTTCCATCCACATCATTGCAAATGGCAAGATTTGGGGGTTTTGATGGCTGCATAGTATTCCACTGCACATCACCTGATCTTAAAAAGTATTAAAGAGAAACAAACAAAAAGAGACTCCTTACTTCTTTAAAAAGGAGAAAGCCCCTTTGAGTTTTTGATGTTGATATTGTGAGGAACATGAGACCCTGTATGGGGGTCACTGACCACACAACAGATACTATGATTTAACAATATGCAGGAACCTTCTTCAGGCAGCATTCCTACCATCCTTCCCAGCCCTACGTTACTACAAATGTATGTTCTGTCTCTTGAGACTTGCAAATTTGGGGCATTTCATGTAAGTGGAAGCATACAATATAGGGTCTTTTATTTGTCTCCTTTCACTTAGTATAATATTTTCAAGGTTCATCCATGTTGTAGCATGTGTCAATACCTCATTCCTTTTCATGGCCGAATAATATTCCATGTATGGATAGAGCTCATTTTGTTTATCTGCTCCTCAGTTCATTGACATTTAAGTTGTTTCCACTTTGATGTTATTATGAATAATGCTGCTATGAACATTCATGGACACATTTTTGTGTGGACACATATTTTTATTTCTTTTGAGTATACACATAGGAATAAATCTGCTGGGTCATATACAATTTATGTTTAACCTTTTGAGGAACTGCCAGAATGTTTTCTATTCTCAGCAGCAACATGGAAAGCTTCCAATTTCAGAGCACTCTTTTTTAGTCACCACTCCAACTTCCCATAGACCAAAAAAGCCTTTTCCCACCTACAGAACCTGAATCACTTATCTCAGATAACCGAACTCACAATTGGATTGCAACAAGCTCCAACTCATTCTTAACCCCAGCTCCATATCTGACACCACAATGTAAGCCTCAAGTGACATTTATACCTATTAATCTAACTCCCAGATGAGGCTCCCACAATTTTTTCTAGTTAGGTAACTAAATGTGAACTATAATAGCCCACTGATAGGGACTGAACTGCATCCCCATGGTTCAAGGTCACACCCTCACTGATCATTTGATATTTTCTTTGTTCTATATTGCATCAGAGAGTCTCAAAGCATGATCTAGAGCTTCCTGAGGGAGCTTAAAAGTCTTTTGGTGGGTGGTCCGAGACCAAAACATTTCTGTAGCAATACTAACAAGATGTCATCTGCCTTTTTAAAAATCTTTCTTCCACAAGTGTGTAAGATTAAGTGCAGAAGGTGACACAAGAATACAGTTGTCACCGATGAAGTCACACTTTAAAGATACTTACCAAAATGTAAAACAATGCCACTTCTCTATGTTCTGTTTTGGAAAATACAGCTATTTTTCATAAAATATCTATTATTTGTGATAATATATGGTGAGTTTATTGTTTTTATTCTAAAATTAATTTAAAAATATTCTTTAAACGTCTTTTTTAAGGTGGTTTTTTTGGGGGGGCACCTGGGTGGCTTAGTCGGTTGAACATCAGACTCTTGGTTTCAGCTTAGGTCATGATTGCAGGGTCATGAGATCAAGCCCCAAGTCGGGCTCCACACTCAGCATGGTCTGCTTGGAATCCTTTCTCTCTATCCTCCTACTCACATCCTCGCGTGCTCTCTCATTCTCTCTCTCTCTCTCTCTCTCTCTAATAAATAAATAAATAAAATCTTGGTTTTATTAAATCACAGGGACAGGAACTGTGGGCAGAAAGAGCTGCCTCTTTAAATTTCATAATTTTCACTTCTGAAAGGCAAAAACATCAACAGATATAACCATCATAAACAAGAGCTCCTTGGGGGTCCACAATAATTTTTACAGAGTGAAGAGATCTTAAAGGCAAAAACATTTGAGAAATATTGCTATAAGCATTTTTTGTATTCAGATTTTTGTACAGGTTTTTTTGCAAATTTTGTAATCAGATTTAAAATTAATTTTTTGTTTAAAATTCAAACAGATTTACCTCTAAAGCCCCACATTATATTCATTCAACAAAAATTTATTTAATGCCTATCACGTACATATCAAGTATTAGGCAACGACATTGCAGTATTCCTACTTATTTCACTATTCACCACTGTTCATTTTGTTGGCTCTAAAATCAGTGAAGGAAAAAGGTGTGTTCAGATAATAAAACCATAGCATATTTCTCTGTATTCAAATGTACAGATCCATTTTTGCAAGTACTGTGCCCACTTTGCCATCTTGTGTTCAGTAAAGAAATAGCACATTATTTTAATTTTAAGTCTACTGATATTTATCTAGTTCTTCTATTAACTGCTGAGAGAGGGTGTTAAAATAACTGTGCAACAATAACTGTGGATTTTAATTCTACCTTTCAATTCATATATTTTGAAGCTTTGTTATAAAGCATGAACAGTCTTCATAATGAACTGACTCTTTTAACATTACGAAATGTCTTTATTTCTAGTAAGATTCTTTGTCTTTGGTAATGTACTTTATCTAATATTAATATAGGCCAACCTTGTTATACTTATTCTCTAGATAGTATACATTTTCCTACACATATACTTTCAACCTATCTGTGTATTTATATTTAAAGTGTATCCTTTCTATAGAGCACCTAAATAGACATTTCTATAAGGATACACAAATGGGCAACAGACACATGGAAACATGCTCAACATCACTCATCATCAGAAAAATGCAAATCAAAACTACAATAAGAAATCACCTCACACCTGTCACAATGGCTAAGATAAAAAACACAAGAAATAACAAGTGTTGGCAAGGATATGGGGAAAAAGTAACCCTCAAGTACTGTTGGTGGGAATACAAATTGGTGTAGCCATGCTGGAAAACAGTAGGAAGTTTCCTCAAAAAAAAAAAAAAAAATTAAAAGTAGAAATGCCATATAATCCAGTAGTTCCACTACTGGGTATTTACCCAAAGAAAACAAAAACACTAATTTGAAAAGATATGTGCACCTCTACGCTTATTACAGCATTATTTACAATAGTCAAGATATGAAAGCAACCCAAGCGTCCATCAACTGATGAATGGATAAAGACGTGGTACATAAACACATATTGGCACATTAGTCAGCCACAAAAAAAAAAAAAAAAACAATGAGATCTTACCATTTGCACAACACGGATGAACCTAGGGGGTATTATGCTAAGTGAAATAAGTCAGACAGACAAATACCGTATGATTTCACTCATATGTGAAATTTAAGAAACAAACCAAATGAACAAACAAAAGAAAAAAAAGAGGCAAAAAAAAACAACTCCTGACTCTTAAATACAGAGAATTAACTGGTGGTTGCCAGAGAAGAGATGGGTTGGGGGACAGGTGAATTCAATAAAGGGATTAAGAGTACACATACAGTGTTGAGCTCTGAGTCATCTACAGAACTGCTGAATCATTATACTATAGATCTGAAACAATATAACACTACATGTAATTATACTTCAATTAAAAAAAAAAGAAGAAAAGGAATTGACCTAAGTAATTTTGGAAACCAATGTTTTGACTGGGAATGTAAAACCAAAGACAAACAATTATATAAAACAATTATATAAAACACTGCAAAATAAACAGACAAAACAAATAAATACAGTGTATCCCTTCTAGCCATCATGTAGTTGGGTCTTGATACACGTAAACACAAAATCTCTATCTTTCAATTCAAATGACTGGTCCATTTACACTTAATTATTGATGTGGCTGAATTTAGAGCTACCATTTTATCAGTCTTCATCCTTACCCTCAAATTTTCCTTTTCTCCTTCCAAGTTTTCTATCTGTGTCTCTATTCTTCTCTCCCTGCCTTCTTTTGGGTAAGCAAAGTATTTTTTTAGAATTTTATTTTATCTATTGACTTTTTTGCTATACCTCTTCACATTATTTTTAAAGTGATTGTTCTAGGGATAGCTAGTATATATCCTTAACTTTAACCAGTTTACTTGAGCTAACAGTGTATCCAACTAGGTGTTAGATAATAGAGTACCTTAGGATTTCAGGATTAAAAGCATTCATTTGTCTCTTACACTCCTGAAAAGTTTCTAAAATGACTGTAAAGGATAAATAACACATAAACCCAAAAAAATGCAGAAAGCAGAAGAGGAGATGACAAGCAATAAGGTTTTGAAAGGCTGAAGCCAAATGGATGAGCGATAACATACTTAGCAGAATGAATAAAGGTGAAAATAAAGCCTGTGTAAGGTGGAGGGGAACCTATAAAAAGCCAATACATGCAACAGAACCCCCACCACCACCACCAAAGTGTAAAGAATCAGGGATTCCAGGTAGTTCTGAAGTTAGGGGGGCAGGACGGTCTCCAATTCAAGAGAAGCAGCAATATGAGCCTTAAATTGCCTCTCCCATCCTAAATACCAAGCAACCAGCCCTTTCCCTACCCTGCAAGAAGTGTACGTTTATTCTCTAGAGAGGATGAACCAGAGAAACATTACACCAAAGGAAACACACTGGGGAGTGGGGGAGAGATTTGAACTAAAAACCAGAAGCAAAAGTCATGCACAACATTAAGATTCACCTCCTACCACCAACATCCCAGCAGCTCCCATTTCCCAGATAACCCTCAGAACATTAATCTGCAGATGATTGGGGGGGGGCGGGGGGGGGGAATTCCAGCCCAAAAGACTTGCTTGCATACAGTCGGTTAGGGACAACTGCCAGTGCAGCCAAACCAATGGATAAAGGAGTTCTGCGCACACACAGGGAACTTCCATTTAGCTCTCTGGTCCATCACACTCAAGGTGAAAGGACAGACTTCGAAGAAAAGCCCTCTAAAATTAAGATTAGTATCTAAGCAACTTAAATTGTCGACCTCTGGTGTACAATTTTAAAAGGAAAAAGAAAGATGAAAAATGAGACCAACACCACCTCACAGAACCTAGAAAAGAGCGAGGTAACAACTGTCCTGAATACAACTTGGAGCTTCTAACCCCACCAAACAACTTCAGTGATGGTGAGTCCAATGTACAAAAGAGCTAAGATGACTGAAACTGAATGTCTCAGTTTGCATGGAAAATTTAAATAGGACATGATAAAGGCCTCTATGCACTTCAGAAAGCCAACGGAGCATAATAATCAAAGATCATCTTATGTGACATTAGTATTATGAAAAACAACCCTGACATTTAACTAGGAAATTGACTTAAAAGGAAATTGATCAGTAAAAGCATTAAAAATTAACCAACAGTCTGAGGGATCAGCTGCCCTCTAAATATTTTGAAAAAAATTCACAAACCTCTCCTAGGAAGAACCACCACCAAACATGATTAGCAATAGCCACATTTACTATACACTTAGAGTGGATTTACAATTTATGTCAAAATTAAGCAAGACATCCTCTCTCTAAAAATTAGTTTTCCCTATCCCACGGGATAATTTCCCTCTGCCTATGCCTTAGGTCTACCACTGACAGCTTACCAACCAGCACTAGACTGCCTTGCTGTTAATTACTTGGGGGAGAGGGGAGCAAATATGTCCTTGTGTTGGATTATATCTTACTTTCCAAAATAAGTCAGGTCCAAAGATTATATCAAGAAAAATGTGTTCCTACCCTTAACAAAAAGAAACCAGAAGTGCATGAGTGGCTCAGTTGGTTAAGCGTCTGACTTTGGCTCAGGTCATGATCTCAGGATCCTGGGATGAGCTCCACCTCGAGCCCTACATCGGGCTCTGCGGTCACTGGGGAGTCTGCTTGTCCCTCTCCTTATGCCCCTCCCCCCTGCTTGTGTTCTCTGTTTCTCTCTCTCAAATAAATAAATAAAATCTTAAAAAAAAAAGAAAAAGAAAAAGAAAAAGCCAGATAATCCATAAAAACCATAAGTTATCAACGATTGGGACATACAAGGTCATAAGGCAACGAATAATCTAAAATCCAGAGTGATAAGCTCCTCTGAGGAGATGCGACACATGAGTTGTTTCATCCTTGACAGAGCACAGGAAAAAGAGACACTGCCATAAGACAACTGAAATTTTAACAAACTCTTTAAGGGCCAAATGTGCACTGATGCCATTTTAGAACCCTGAAGGCCTCAGAAACAGGATTCTGTACCCACTCACAAATTTCTTTTTCACAGTCTCCCATCTCAAGAGATGCTCATGAGAAGTACAAGCAGGCAGTTCTGAGAAAGTAATATTGTTGGTACTGGTGTGTAATGCCTGCTCCAAAATTTGAGGGTAGAGCAGGAGTACCAAGAGGTCTATGTACACTTTTGGACTGCCCGAACTGTCAGCTACTGGTGGGGCAGAAGCAAGAAATTCACCCGTGCTTCAGCCTGAACCCTCATGTGCAGCTGAAGTTCTCCATTTGCTGGGAAGGTACAGTAAAGCCTCTCATCCTTGAGTTCCTACATTGATACCAGGAAGAAGTTAGCTGCTGCTGGAAAGGGAAGGAAACAACACATCCTCCTTCACTCTGGTCTCACACTAGGCAAATGCAAGATAAACACTGGGGGAGGCTCAGAAAGCCCACTCATGCCCAGGCTCTGTGCTGATACAAAACGGAGGTCTTGTAGCGCTGGAAGGGAGGCAGGGCAATAGCTCACAGCCTACATCCTCTGCCCTGAACTCCTCCTGCAATCCTACTGACAGAAGGCAAAGCTCCACTGTCAGGAGGGGGGGAGGTTGGGCAGAGGCAAAAAACCGGCGGCATTCTAGATCTTGCGCCGAGGATGAAGCAGAAGAGAACGTCCACTGGGGAACTGACATAAGCACTGAAAAAAGTTCAGCCTCTGGGCTCAAGTGCATAGGACATGCCTGAGCCGGAGGCTCATACAGGAAAACTGCACAACCCTTTCTGGCTCCACCACAAGTCTTGCACCAAGTGACAAGCAGAACAGCCTGGAGCGCGGAAGGAGTGCCCCTACACGGGTAGGTCAGGCAAGCTGTCGGCTAAGAGTGCAACAGAAACAAGGTGAAAGTCCTCCACTGCTGCGGGTCCCACAGGACAAACAAGCTAGCAGCAACCGGCTGTGGGAGGAATTTGGAAGTCTGTGGTATACTGATGGTAACAGTAGCAACAATAACCCCCCAAACCAGCTCAACTGCTACCCAGACTGACTCAATCTAACTGTCTACAAGAAAAAGTGCACTCGTTTCTAAGCGTAAATACCTCAGGTTCTATTGTGCACATTATGCAACGTGGGACATTCAATCAAANGGGGGGGGGGGGGGGGAGACAAAAGAACCCACTGTCAAGAGAGAAAAACAAAAACACAACCAGACTTGAAGATGGTGTATATGTTAGAACTCTTACAAAAGGATGTTAAAATAACTATAAGTAATACCTTTAAAAAAAAATCTGGTAGAAAATGTGGATGACATTTAAGAGAGGGGAAATTTCATCACTGAGACAGAAACTATAAAAGGGAGTGTAACGGAAATACTAATATATTTTAAAATGGGGCTCAAAACTCAATAAGGGACCATGAATCTATATAAGAAAACTATCCAGAAATAACAAAGTTTCAAACTGATTAAGGAACTCCAGGGGCCAATAATCTGGAAACATCAAATATCAAGTTTCTCAACTGGTTACTATTTCATGATTAAATATAATTAATGTAGGGCACCTGGGTGGCTCAGTGGGTTAAAGCCTCTACTTTCGGCTCAGGTCACGATCTCAGGATCCTGGGATCGAGGCCTGCATCGGGCTCTCTGCTCAGCGGGGAGCCTGCTTCCTCCTCTCTCTCTGCCTGCCTCTCTGCTGACTTGTGATCTGATCTCTCTGTGTCAAATAAATAAATAAAATCTTTTTAAAAATTAATTAATTAATTAATTAATAAAGTTAATGTATATATAATTAATATTATATATAATTATATATAATGATATTATGTAATTATATATAATATTAATTATATATAATTATATATTATATAATAATATATATGTAATATATAATATATAATATAATAATATATAATATAATTATATAATTAAATAATTAAAACCATACTGTGGTTTAAAACTCCTACACAAATCAAAATACACAAATGATTCAAGGTACATTTACTGAACATAAACCAGGATCCATGCCCTATGCTAGAAGCTAGGGGTAGGGTGAGAAGCAGTAAATTAGTATTCCCAAACTCAATTTAAATAGGAAAAATACTAAAAATGGCCAAAAAAGTGATAGATGTTCTAACAGAAGTCCAACACCAAGTGCTAAGGTAGAAAGCCCAGGTAAAGAAATACAGCCCAAAAGGGCCAAAGTCATGAAGAGATTAAAGGAAGAAACTGTTGGCAGAAAGAAAGCAAAAACCTGAAGGGTGTTAAATAGTGCTGGAGGGACAACTGCCCAAAGTCATGAGGAGGCCGGAGAGGACTGATAAGAGCATACAGAGATGAGGCCTAGGAAGGAAAATATCTTAGAAAGAGTGGGATCTTTGAAAAGAGTGTGTCTTGGGAACCTGGGTGGCTCCGTGGGTTAAGGATCCGCCTTTGGCTCAGGTCAAGCCCCATATTGGGCTCCCTGCTCAGTGGGGAGTCTGATTTTCCCTCTCCCTCTGGCCCTAACCCTGCTCATGCTCTCTTTCTCTCTCAAATAAATAAATACAATCTGGGGGTGGGGGGAGAAAGGGTGTGTCTTTCCAATACAAAGGAGAGAACAAAGACGACAGACTTCAAGCACTTCTATTCACGGTGAACACCTACATGTGTGCATGTGATCTCTCTCACAAGATCACACCACCCAGCCTTTGCACATGCTTCTTCCCAGAGCCTGGAGTGCGGTTTCCATCCCTCTTTGCCTAGTTAACTGTCATTTAGCTTTCAGATCTCAGCTCCATCTTCCGCAGTCGTCAGTCAGCACAGCGTACCTCTCCTTCACAATCCTTGTCAGACTTGACTAATGCTTTGTGCTCCCCTAAATTTGTAAATTCCCTAAAATCAAAAGTCATCTCTGTTTCAGATTTCCATTATCCCCAGAGCCTGGTAGAGTGCATGATAAGAAATACTGATTAAATAAGTGACCCAAGATAGAGGAAAAGTTCAAAACTATCTTCCCTATTTCTTATGAATGACAACTACACACAGGTAACAAAACAAAACAAAAAACAAAAAAAAAAAGCTATGTTTCATTAAATTACTAGAAATAAAAACTGTCCCGGAAGGATATCCTAAATGACTGTTAATTAACTTAAAAAAGAATTATAAGTAATAGGCACCCCATGGTAATTTCTTTTTTTTTTTAAGATTTAATTTATTTATTTGACACAGAGTGAGAGAGAGATTACAAGTAGACAGAGAGGCAGGCAGAGAGATGAGGAAACAGGCTCCCCACTGAGCAGGGAGCCCGATGTGGGCCTCGATCCCAGGACACTGAGATCATGACCTGAGCCGAAGGCAGAGGCTTTAACCCACTGAGCCACCCAGGCGCCCTCCATGGTAATTTCTTAATGAATTAATTTACATATGGCACTCAAAGTGAGTAACACATAAATGCTAAACAGCATTCAATCCAGAGTTATTAAACATGAATAATAAATAATAAATAAATAATAAAAATGAGAAAGTATACTGTAATAGTTTAAGCGTAAAAGCTTAGAATCAGGTAATTCAAGAACATAACAAAAGTAACTGCAATTTATCTCCGTAATATATTGATGCCAATATATTGATGCCAATACTGCAGGAAAAAGTCTTAAAATAGCCACCTTCCTAAGTATGATAGGAGTAAAAATTAATGAAATGGAAAATGGATGAGCAACAAAGAAACCAAAACCAAAAGTTAATAAAATTGATAAACTTCTAGTAAGACTGATCAAGGGGAAAAAAAGAGAAGCCCACAATTAGCAATATCTGGACTGCAAAAAGGTTTATCACTACAGAACCTAAAGACACTAAAGATGTAATAAAGGAATGCTGTAAACAACTTTATGTCAATATGGTCAATAACTGAGATTAAAATGAACAAATTCACTGAAAAAACGTAACTTATAACAAATGGCATAAGAACAAAAGAAAATTTGAACAGCCCTATATGTTTTTCTAAAATTATATATATTATCAAGAACATTCCCACAAAGAAAAAACTTCAGAACGTTGGCTGAAGTTTGTAAACTGCTGTGTCAACCACAAAAAAACCGCCTGGGTCAGACGAGACCCTGAGACCTCCAGTTTTCTTCCTCTACTGAATTTGTAGTAGATGAAAGGGAGGGACAGAAAGAAGAAAACTTAAAAACAAAGCAAGGAAAAGACTGACAATTTAGGAGTTAAAAGAGAGTAAAAGCAAATCATCTTCAATGTGAGCAGGATGAACAATTAAAATCGACAAGGAGATTACCTGCTTTTCACAGGGGAGAAAAGGCAACGTGAAAACCTACAGATCAGATTAGAAATGAGTGCTACAGATCAGATTAGAAATGAGTGAGGGGAAATGTAGCTGTAAAAAAAATGTTCATTAGGATTTCCTAAGAAAGCAAGCGATAGAAGAGAGGGGTTCAGATATTGGCCATCGAGAAGTAATGAGGACCGACGACAGAAGAGGGGAGCTACCTGTAATAGTAGTACATTACTGTTCAGATACACTCTGGACAGCTGTGATAATACATTGCATTTAAATTAAAAAGTCAGTCCCAAATTTGCTGTTCTTAGAAGTTTCTCTGCTAGAGACAAATAATACTGCAGTTTCTCAAAATAAAAGTGAAGCAAGGAGCTAAGGAAACTTAAAGAAAAGAGCCTACTGTTGGAAAACTCAGCTCTGTTCTTGAATCTAACCCAAAAGATATAAAACTTACATTATATCTGGAGTATAAATAAAAGAACAGCCTAGTCAATTCTCTTTTCTCTTGGCAGTTATATCCTACATAGTCACTGTGAACACTGAATTAGCAACACTGAACCACTGCTCCTTGGAGGAAAAAAGGCAGCGTTAGGTTCCTGCAAGCCTGTGGTCACATTTTTGTCAAACAATACATAATCGTGGTGCCTAAGGTGTATTTCTGTTTAAAGACACCTTAGTCAATATGTATGGTGGCTTCATGAGCATTTAATTCACAGCCAACAGCACTGAACTCATGCAGAACAAAGTATATCTAACATACAAATTTTCTCTGTTGAGGCATAGCATAGTCTTTAGCACTATCCTTGGCGGCACTTTAAACCAAAACCATCAACAAAAAGCACAAAATATGAAAAACATGGCACTAAACAGACCTCAAAAAAAGACACATCTTTACAGTATGAGAGCAGAAACAGCAAGGTAGAGCATCTCCTTGTTCAACCTCAAGTAGGAAGGGCCAAACACATTTTTCCCTGTGCTGTTCATGTCTGCAAATAACTATGAAACACTGTGAGTATTGATTTCTGGGGTTACAAAGCAGTTTTAGTGAGCAGGCAAATTTGCAAATTTGGAATTCATGAATAATGAGGATTGACCATATGCACAAAAATTTACACTACCATCCTACAATGTAAAATTCAAAAATGTTTACTGTAAATGTATCTAGAGATCTAGGAAGCTGGACTAGAAATATAATAGGACAAAATACTACTTCTCAGAATCACTTTATCAAGATTTTCTTCTTTTTTTTTTTTTTTAAGATTTTTTTATTTGAGAGAGAGTAGAGCAAGCGAAGAAGAACATGAGTGGGGGGAAGGTCAGAGGGAGAGGGAGAAGCGGGCTCCCTGCTGAGTAGAGAGCCTGATGTGAGGCTCCATCCAGGACCCTGGGATCATAACCTGAGCTGAAGGCAGATGCTTAACTGACTGAGCCACCCAGGCGCCCCTCTTTTTTTTTTTTTTTCTTTGAGAGAGAGAGAGAGTGCACGGTGGGGAAGGGCAGACTAGGAGAGAGAGAGAGAGAGAATCCCAAGCAGGCTCCATACCCCACATAGAACAGAGGCAGGGCTGGATCCCAGGACCCTGAGATCATGACCTGAACTGAAATCAAGAACTGGACAAAACCAACTCAGCCACCCAGGCTCCCTAAGATATTCTAAATAATAATGAAATACAAAAAGTATGCACCCATTTGGAGTCACTTTTACAGTGATTTCAAGCAGGCCTCTTCCATTTACTAGTATATGATAATCAGCATTAGGAGAAATCAAAGCATGTTTATTTCTAAGTTATAAATGAAATCCATTAAATCCATTAATCTGATAAAGTTTTTAAAGATTTTATTTATTTGAGGGGGGACACACACATTCATGTGTGTGCCAGTGGGGGTAGGAGCAGGAGGAGAGGGAGAGAATCTTAAGCAGACTCCCTGCTGAGCACAGAGCCCAACCCAGGGGTTAATTTCAGGACCCTTTGATCATGACTTGAGCCAAAACCAAGAAACAGACTTGGAACTGACTGAGTCACCCATGTGCCCCAAATCCCATCAATTTTTTAACAGAGCAGCCAGTTTACTGATCGTAATCAACTTTCTTAATACCATTCATTCAAATGACTGTTACTACCAGGCTACCTCACCCTCGCTCTCACTGAGATCAAAGGCTGTATATCTTGCTGCCAAAAAATGATTTCGTGACTTAATATATTATTACCCACACTGACTATATCCTACAATAAAATATACTACAGGGGAAACAGAGTCTGATCTAGGCTCTATGAAGCTTTCACAGATAAGCGATTCAGATGTTTGCTCAGTTTCACATATTTGTAAATCACCTTTAGTTCTCTCGAGAAAGAAACAGCAATAACGGAGGAAACTACAAGTCTGCATTAATGGTAAATTCAACAAGATTTTTTAAAAAGCATTATCACTCCTATCCATTCCCTCAACGTTCCAATTACCTCCTACTGCATTACAGTAATTACATACTTCACAGAAAATGGTGATAAAGTGAACAAATTAGAAACCCCATATACTGCCTGACAGATCATTCTAGGCCAGTGCTCACACTTTAGTTTATGTTTATGCTGCCAGCCAAGTGTTCTTTTCACACCATCATTTTTAGGAATGTAACTGGACTCAACACACCTGAACATGTGCAGAAATACTGATAAATACTCAAGAAAATAATCTCCATAATATTAGCCATAAAAACCCATTCCAAAGTGTATATTTTCTAAGATTTCTTTAAAAAACTAACCTGATCAGCTGAAATTGGAACAGATCTAAATATGGGGCAACTGTCAGACAAATGAAGAATTTAATATTTTCTCAAGGAGGGAAAAATGATACCACGATACCATGTTTCCCTATGGTACGACTTTTAAAAATTGGGCCCAAACATTATCTCTGACCTTTGAAGCTAAAATTGGCATACATACCCCTTTCAAGAAGCTATCATTTGTATTTTAAATTAGAACAATAAGAAAAAGACAATAACAGTCACATGCTTACTTTAAATTATGACTGTCTCAGAAATTACCAGTAATCTGTTTAATCTGTTTGCCTCACATTCATCCTACTTTCCATTGTCTTTGTCAACATCCTGGTTCCCCTAGTACCACCTGAACTTCTGTAATGAGCTAAATGCTTTTTGTCCCATTTAATTCACCACACCCACAACCAGACTAATGTTTCTAGGGCATGCCCTTTCACACTGTCCCCACATTCATATACCTCCTAGAGTTCACACTGCCATCTAAATTAAGGACACATTTCTCAGCCTGGCTTCCAAGGTCCTTTATGACCTTTAGAAAGCATACCTTTCTAGTCTTCTTTATAACTGTCCAACAATTAACCTAAGTTCCAGAACACATCTCAAGCCTTGCTGCGTCTGTAGGTTAGGTTTTTCCCTCCACTTTGATGTTCTTGCTCCTTTTTTTTTTTTAAAGATTTTATTTATTTATTTGACAGAGAGAGAGAGAGAGAGAGATCACAAGTAGGCAGAGAGGCAGGCAGAGGGAGAGGGGGAAGCAGGCTCCCTGCTGAGCAGGGAGCCAGATGTGGGGCTCAATCCCAGGACCCTGAGATCATGACCTGAGCTGAAGGCAGAGGCTCAACCCACTGAGCCACCCAGGTGCCCCCTTTCTTATTTTCTGATGAAAACCTGTCCACAGCTTCCAAGCTATTGCTACCACAACAGTGTCTTGATTTCCCTAACCCACACATCTCCCTCCTCCCAATCTGACGTCACTTTCTTTATAGCTTCTCAAAGCACTCTCAGATGTGTCCACCCATTAGTCATTTATCCTCTCCTATTAGAGGGAAGGTTAAAGAGCACCCCCTACATTGAGTGTTTCTTGATGATATAAACTGAACTCGTCAAAAAAGGAAAGAAAAAAAAAGAAAAACTTAACTTTTTGCAAAGGGGAAAAAAGCCTTATTACTAACAGAGTGACAGAGACTTTAAACAAATTTATCCTTTAATAAACAACCTTACCAGAAGAGGTGCCATACATTCAATCCTTATAGGAAACTTATAACTGGGACCAGTGTACGTATTACTTTCCAAACACAGCCCACCAGTCCCTTATCTCCATCAATACACCAAATGAATAATAAAGTATGACTGTTTTATTATATCAATGCCTCATTTATCTAACATTACGAGACACAAGGGATTCACGTAAGTGAGTTTTCTGGAGAAGTGGCTTCCTCCTGTAGAAACAGAACTTGCATGCCTACAGCCTGGACTAGCTGAGAGATTCTCCTGGACACCGACCTCCACCTCAACCAGTCTAGCAGAAAACACTCAGGCAGACCGTGGCGGTCATTTTCTACCAGATACTTATACCTGGTAAAACAGGTGGGCAGCATGGAGAAAGAGCAAAACCCTATAGAATGGTATTCAAAACCCTATAGAATGGTATTCAAAACCCTATAGAATGGCAACAGGAGGGGACCTGGGTGACTCAGTTAAGTGGCCCACTCTTGATTTCGGCTTGGGCCATGATCTCAGGGTCAGGAGACAGCACCCCATGTCAGGCTCCATGCTCAATGGTGAGTCGGTCTCTCTCCCTCTCCCTCTGCCCCCCCCTCATGCGCACACATACGCATGCTCTTTCTCTCAAATAAATAAATAATTCTTTTTTAAAAGTTAAAAAATAAATAAATAAAATGGCAAAAGGAGTTTTTTTGCATCTAGCAGAATCCTCATTCCAAGTTATGGGTACTTTCCACAGTTGTATTTCTTTGAAAAACTTTGGGGAGTTGAGTAGCTGTTCTTCTGTCTTAGAAAAAGCTATGTCAACACCTGAAGAGTGACCCCCTTTGCCACTGAAAAAAATTAATTTCACACTCAAACTGTGCCTGTTATGGGTTGAACTGCATAACCCCCAAATTCATATGCTGAAGTCCTACCCACAAGTACTCCAGAACGTGACCCTATTTGGATATGGAGTCGATGCAGATATAATTAGATGAGGTGACTCTAGAGTAGGGTAGGGTCTTAATCCAGTATGACTGGGGTCCTTATAAAAATAGGAAATTGGGACCCAGATAAGTACACAGGGAGAATGCAATGTGAAGCTGAAGGCAGACTGGGGTGCTGAAGAAGCCAAGCAACTTCAAAGATTGCCAGCAAACCAGCAGAAGCTGTCAAAGAACAGACATTTTTCTTTTTCACAGTCTTGTGAAAAAAGCACCTTGATATCAGACTTTAGCCTCCAGAATGGTGGGACAGTAATTTTCCGTGGTTTAAGCCACCTAGTTTGTGCTATTTTGTTTGGGAATCCCTAGCAAACTAATAGTGTCTACTGATATCTTTCCATTTATCACATCACCAATCTACTACGACAACCACATACCTCTTTAAGTAACAAAACTTCTTAGAAATGTTAAGCAAATTCATTCAAAAAACAACACATATTGATGACCTCTATGGGCCAGGCACCAAGGACAGAACAGTCTGACTGCCATGACTTGGTCTCTGCCCTCATACAGGTCACTGTGTAATCAGGATAACTGACAATACACCGTAATTACACAACAATAAAATTACAACTCTGTAACACCAAGGAAGGACTACCCGACACTTTAGAGACTGTGGGCATATTTAACCATGTCTGGATGACGCGGTGACATTACTACAGAAGCCTAATGTACACTCCCTTGCCCTTTATTGCTTTTGTTCCCATCTGAGATGCCAGGTTGTTGATTACCATGAGGTCTGCGTCTGTCAGCTACCTCCTGTCTCTCTGCTCACTCTCTCCAATCCACTCATTTCTAGTTCAGCACTTCTAATTTGCTATGGGCTACAAAAACCAGGTAATTAATACAGCTAAGAAACTTACATTAAATAATAAAAATGGCTTCATGTGAGAACTTAAGATTTGGCTTAAACACAGGCTTTCTGATTTACTTTCAATTCTCAGAGGCATTTTTTCTGGCAGAACAATTTCTCCCATTCGAAATGATTCTGTTATAAGGCACTAAGGTGGGATGTGATTATATGTAAACCAGAGTGTTACTGAATAACTGCCCGGCAAACACTTGCTTTCTTTCTAAGGGAGTACAAGTGCCAGTATGCTATGTAACCACGTACCTAAGAAAGAAATACTGTCAAAATTCAGAATTATATACTTTGTGGCCTAATGTAAGGCATATTTTTGTTACCTAATTGTGAATCATATCACCAAAAAATAGGACCAAGGAGTCAAATGGCATTACAACTGGAAAGCCCAGCCAAAATTTTCTGCCATACGTAATAAATTCCACGTACCTCTTATGCATATCCAACAATCATCTTTTTTGTTGTGTTTTTTAAGTTCTTCTTCAGTTACTTCAATTAATCTGCCCTTTAATCCCGTTAGATCCTTTCCACTTTTGGTGAGACGAATCCAATCCATAAGACTTCTGCCCTGTTTTAGAGGGACCTAAAAAGGGAACGGGAAGATTTCAGTGTGGCTTCTTTGAGTCAGCTGCTTCCCTCTGCCCTACCTGCTGCTTCTCTGCAGGCTGCATCATTATTCTTATTCTCATTCAAAACGAAAAGAAAACTCAAATCTAACAATTCTCAATTGTTTTTTTACAGATTTAGGTGGTTATCAAAATTATCTCTGCTATATTATCATTATAAACAGAATGATAAAAAAATACATGGATTATGAGATAGGGCTTAGAAATTCTGGCACACAAACGTTCACCATAATGGTATCTAATAAAACAAGAACAGTATTGAATCTGGAGACAGAAAACAAGTTTTGGTCCTGGCTCTGCTCTGTCACTGATATGTTGGAGTCACTTATCAACTTGGACCAAAATTTCTTCCCCTTAAAAATCACAAGAGATTTAACAGAAGAAAATATAAGTTAATTTTCTGGATTGTCAATACACATAGAACATTAGAAATCATGAGGCAGCAATCTGTTTTCTAAGAATTCACAAAGAAATAAAAGTTCTCAAATAATGGGAGAAAAAAAAAAGACAAAAAACTGTAACACTCTAGGGAAGGGTTTGGCAAACTGGCCCATGCCTGCTTCTGTATTACCCTGGAGATTAGAATCATTTTCATATATTGTGGTGGTGATGGTAGTGAAGAGACTCAATTGTTGTGTGGCCCTCAGAGCCTAAAATATTTATTTTCTGGCCCTTTACAGAAAAGTTTGCCTACCTCCGCACAGAAGATCTGGTAAGGGATGTTTAGTCTTGGTAGTTTTTTGCTTTTACGAAATATGCTTTAAAGGCTTTTGGATGGGCCTTTTATATTTTAACCAAGACAACCTAGTGGAAATTTTTCAAAGATGGGATTGAGCTACTGTCTGAACTTGTACAACTCATTTGTAACATAGTACCAGAGGAATATTTAATGTAAAAGAAGGCTCATTCGAAGAAGTATATTGCTATAGACTGAATGTTTGTGCCCCTCCAAAATTCATGTTGAAATCTTAACCTCCAGCGTGATGGTATTTGGAAGTAAGGTCTTTGGTAGATGATTAAATCATAAAGGTAGAGCCTTCATCAATGCTACTAATGCCCTTATTAAAAAGGCCTCAAAGAGCTCCCTCATCCTTTCTGCCATGTGAGGACACTATCTCCTCCAGAAGCCTTCTCTGACTCCAACTTCTCTATGGTCATAACACAGTTATAGTACTTAAGACATTTATAACTGACTCTTTATTAGTCTGTGCAGCCTATTAGACTCAACTCCTTGGAAACAGAGACCACATCTCCAGCTTACGGGAGGTTCTCAAAAAATATGTATTTACTAGTATTAGTAGAATAATAGTAGCTATCATATATAGAATTCATACTTTGCACCAGACACTGTGCTCAGGGCTTTACACAATAATCACACAACAATCTATGGAATCTGAATAAAAGTCTAAGGGCTAGTAACATAGTGAGTGCTTACCACATACCAAGACTGTGCTACGAGAAACATTAGCTCATTCAATCTTATGAATGGCCCTATAAAATGGGTACTATTATTCTCTTTTACACCTGAGAAAATTGAGACTCAGAGACTAAGTCATGGGAGTTGGGAAAAGAATCTGGCTCTTTCTCATTCAAAAGTCTATGCTTTTCACTATTATGATATACAACCTCCCGAAGTGGCTTCTATTTTTTCAACCTCTACTAATTTCATACAATCCTGAATCAGGTTCTGATATGTACAAGACTACCTCATTTCATAAAGGGAGAAAAAAGTCTCAGTTTCCCTTCGAATTGTGCAATAACTGTATTTTCTTCTCTTTTTGGATCCAAAGACTCACCTTTCCCATCACCGCCTGTGGACCTCTTGTCTTTGCCTCTGAGATTTCTCCTCTAAAAGGATGCTCAGAACATGGTTTTCAGTTTTAGTACAGAAGGCCAGCAACTCTTATATTTTAATTCAGAAATTCTTTCTCCAGAAAGACTATACAATTAGCCAGGCATTTCGTTCAAGGAGAGAAAAAGTCAAACATGAAGAAGGAGGGGACAGATGATTAGATGGTTGGATGATATATGAAGCTATGGAGCAATAAATGTGATAAATAATATCACAGCCAGAGCCACATCACATCAAACTTTTAGGGTCCAAAACAACATTTCTTAACTAGTTTTCTTTTCTGTGATATAGAGATAACAAAAGCAACCATTTCATGGGATTATTGTAAAGATCAAATTGCGTTAATACACTACACATGAAGTACTCAGAACACTTAGAACAAAGCATAAGCACTGAATAAATCTCAGCTTTATTATATTTGGAGTTACAGACTTCTGAAAAGCTAATGAGAGCTACAGATCCCTAAATCCAGAATTCTGACCTAGAGTCAACTCCAAGTTTAAGTGGAGAGGGAAAAAAAAAAGTCAGCAAAGATCCTAAATCATGCTAAGACCCAAGACTCCAGAAATGCCGGGTTGGGGGGAGTGGTCCAAGTAGGTGGAAGTTTCAAAAACAAAATATAAACAAAACATGAAGATGAACTTACAGAATGAAGAACTAATGAATAACTGCACAGGAAACAATTTTATTTAATTTTATAATTATAAAATACACTTGTATTCCACCTGTTGCTAACAGTAACTATGTTCAACAAAAAGTTACAGTATTATATTAGCTTCAAAGTCAGCAAGTGATACCAATAGAAAAGACAGTGTGATAAACCAGGTACCAGAGGAAGAAAGGCAGCATGACTTAGAGAAGTGTCCGTAAACTCGCCGGAGGATTGTAGACATTTGTTCTGGCTCCCCCCCATCTTCTCTAGCTCTGGGAGTCCCCCACGTTTGGAGGATGGTCACTGGTCAATGTCACCACCGCCCAACCTTTCCCTTCTCCTAGGGAACCCACATCACTCGCAACTCCTTCCGAAAAGTGAAGAGCAAAAGACCGGAGCCGAGGATAGATTGAGAGAAGGAAGCTAATACTGAGTACCTACGACAACGCCAAAGGCACGGTGCTGGCCCTGTTATATACAACTCAATTTAATTCGCGGGAAAAGACTTCCCAAAGTGGGAAAAGAGGGTGGGGTGGGGGGGAATGGGCTAGTAGGTGAAACAAAGGGAGGCTAGGATAGTTCGAGGACTGCAGATGGCCGGGGAAAGAGATCGCCAGCAAGGGCAGGAGGAACGAAGCCTAGAGAGGAGGACAGGAGGTGGAAGAGGGGGCCGAAAGAGAGAATGGACCGTTCGGTAGTCAGGAACGCCGCCGGGAGGCGAGCTGAACAGGAACGCCGCCGGGAGGCGAGCTGAACATGACGCACGGTGTCACCCACTTACCTTGCTACGCCCCCCGGAGGCGACGCGCTGCTGCGAGCTGGGAGCAGGGAAAGACTGGGAAGGGACGTTCAGCATCCTGGACCCCTGGCCCGGGCCGTGCCCGGGGTCCTCTGCCGGACAGGATCGTTCAGCTCGGCCCCTCTAAGGTAACACCTCCCGCTCCGGCTCCGAGGCCGGGCAGAGGCCAAGCCCCCGACCCACTTCCGGGGTCGCCCGGGGTGAGGCGCGCCATGACGCAGCACGTCGATGCCGCGGGGGGCGGAGCCAACGGGACGCCGGCAGGGGAGGAACCAGACCGAAGTAGGCGTGCTGCGTAAGCCCTGCTCCCCGAATTTCAGCACCGCAGCGAGGTGACAGCTATTCCGTGGAAGGACTGAAGACAGAGCGAAGCTGTTCTTTAGCCTTGGTGCTGACAGAATCTGAGCGTAAAGTCTCCTCGACTCCTCTTAACCCAGAACACAAGTGTCTGTCTGTTGTTAAGCCCTACCTTCACATTACTTGAAATATGGGGGGGAAAAACACTATCAAAGCATTTTGATTTCTCTGAAACTTTCTCCTCTAAATCACCTGGCTACACAGGAAAGAGAACTTTTAAGAGTTAAGGCGTCAAATACAACGCTTCACCTTTAAGAACCCCCGCTAATGACAAACGAATGAGTCAAAGAAGTTAGTAAAGTCTCCTGCTCCATTCACCCATTCACAAGTGCTTCCTCCTCATCTAACTCCCTGCTTCGCTGGAAGCTACAGGGAATTATGTATAGATACAGCCCATCCCCAGATGTAGCGACGAACAGTTGTGTTTGTCAGATAGGTTTAGTTTGAATGCCTTCTCTGCACTTAATAAATGAGCAGCCTTATGCAAGTTATTTTAGTATCATCTCCAAGTCTCATTTTCCCCATGGGTTTAGCTTTCAGTAAGAATTAAGTGAGATGCCATAAGTAAACTATCTAGTACAGTACCTGGTTAATAGTAGGCACTCAATATATGGGAGCAGCTCGTCATACTATTGCGACATATTGAAAGAAGCTCAAATACTGTGCACCTAAAAAAGGTCCCTAATGATCAAGGTCCAGATTGGTGACCTGGTGGGTTTTTTACATATCCCTGGGGAACATATATATATATATATCCTGAGTGTAGAATACAGTGAAGGGAAAGTTTTCAGAAGAAATAGAGTTCTAAATAACTCTCCCTGTCCACCTGCCATTACTAACTTTTCCTGACTCTGACACGTGATTTGAACTTGCTCTATTTCAACTGCCCTGTCCTTAGAGTGCCTGTAAATCAATGTTTGTAGTATCCTTTCCATTAGAAGGAAAAGTGTGTGATCTATGTAGCCATTCAAGTAGGAGGTATTTCTTACCCAGGTAAGCATCTCTGACCTTCACCTCTACCCATCATCATTCTGGGATACTAAGAAACATTTGCAATTAAAATGCTTATTGTAAGACTGCACTTGAGCTAAAGAACTTCATGACCATAGTCTAGGTTACCTTTACCTTGCAATGTGCTCCTGTTTTCTCTGTCATTAAATGATGATGTATTCTTCTGTAAGTCTACAGAATAATTTTAAAAAACTAGTCACTGAGAATTTATTTCACGTCCCACGAGAAAATCTGTACATGACCATATCAGGAGGAAGGAGCCAAGAACAAAGGAAGGTGATGCTTTTGAAGAATGTTTCATATCTGCCATATGTCTTAGCTTCCCCTTAGACAGAAATGGAAGAAGATCAAATTCTGGCCTTTTGACCCTCCTTTTTTAGACCCCATATAAGTTATGCTCACTTAAACATTTTTTTTTTAAATTCTGGGGATCCCTCAATGAAGTGCTCTAATTATTGGACACTAGTGCTATTTTACTACTGGGTTTAAGGGCAGCAGAGAAGTATTAAAATGAGTATTACTTGATTCATCATTCACTAAAAATCCCTAAAATTGAATAGCCATGGCATTAATTCCCATTCTCAATTATGGACAATGATTTAGTATTTTTCACCATCTTCTAGCAAACACATAACATTGTGTGATTGGTAGCATAAGGTGATTTTCCTCATTATCTAAAAATATTCATCAGTAACTACAATATGTAATGGAGATCAGTAGGAAATACCAGATGTTACACGATTCAATCTTGAAAATTAAATACTGTCATTTGGAAAGTTTTAGCTAAATATTTACAAAAATATAACTAAAATTTGTAATTTGATGAAGATATCAAAATTATATTTTGTAAGCCCCAAATGTTTACAGTCCAATCAAGACATCCATAAATGGCACTTATTTTTAAGCTCCAACATTGATTTATAGTGTAGGGGTAAAAAAAAGCCAAACTACTAGATAATTACAAAACATTTCATTTTATTAATAATTTATATACAAATAAATTAGTTTGAAGAATTATGATACATTTGTACATTAAATTTAAATCCTATAAGCTTTGAATGTCATCCCAAGTAACTAATCAGGTTAATTTTCACAGATCAGCTCCTCAATATCATCTTCACTATCAGAATCTTCATAAAATGAAATTGTGGCTTGAATTGGAAAATTTTTCAGAAGAGCTTCTGCTTCTTGATATAAGTAATCATAACACTTTGATTTGGGCCAAAATAGTCTGAAAGAAGCAGACAACATAATATGCTTTATTTTTTTCACATTCAGAATCCTTATACTCATAGAAATGTTCAAATTTTAAGAGTTCCATATACTTAACAATTGATGAATACCTTTAGATAGTTTAAAAATACTACTATCTCAGGTGTCATGGGAGCCTACTTGCCAAAGTATCAATAACTAGTTAATCATTTTAAGTCTTTATCCAAGTTGTAAATTGGATCAAACAAATTCACAAGAAACCCTTTGCGATAAATATTTAGCTCACTTCAGGTATTAAGGATATATTTATTCTTACAATATACAGAAGAAGGTTTGTCTTTCAATTTCCAAATTCCTTTGGGGGAAAAAAATGAATCCTACCATTACATTAAAAATTCTGAAACCCAACTTTATAAAGACAACAAATTATGCACCTTTCAGAAAAGCAGAAATCACCTAGTATCTTGCTTGAAACTCACAGATTTAACTGTTACAGACGTAGCTAACAATGTAAGTTTAGAAGAGTACTAAAAGCAATATTTTAAAGCTTTTCTATGTACTCACACCAGGGCTATAAGAAGGCTTCCTCTGACCCCAGCCTTGATCCCATCTCCCTCTTCTTTCCCCATACAACTAAATGTGGAATACCACATTGGGATATTTGAGAATAATTTTGGCTTTATACAATTTGCATATAACACAATTACCTCAGAATTTCAAATTTTTGACAAATATTAATCTTGCCATCTGGTCTTCTTTTATTTTCCTCCAAAGAAAAGAAAAGAAGAAGGATATGGCTGACTCACCAACAACAGTGCATTTTAGTGTAGGGTAGTTAGCCCCATGTACCCATTTATAACAGAGTGCTTTCAACAAAGAAGATTACACTATACTCAGTATACTCCATTTTAAAGGGCAGAAAAGTAGGCAATGTAGTTTATCAATGTTTCTAACTAAATGACAAAGTTTTAATTTTGGTGCCTAAATAAGCAACCGTCAATAATTCATTCAATAACTATTTTAGTGATCTCTTGTGCCAGATGAAATTCATAATTCAAAGATGAAAAAAGTCACAGTCTCTATCCTCAAGAAGTTGACAATTGAGGGGGAAAAATGAGAAATTCTCAACAGTATTCAAGACAGAAATTAATAAAAATTAAATTAAAAGAAGTACAAATAAATGGCTACAGTAGTTCAGAAAAGAAAGGGGTTTCTTATATAGGGAACAAATGATTTTCTAATGCTTAACTAGAACTGTCAAACCCAAAGAATGTTGTTTAATTGTTACCACACTCTGCCCAGAATCTCTGACTGACCACTCTTCTTTCAGGGACTTCACACTTTCCTGAGTTCTCCCCTGTTCTGAGTGATTCTTCTCAGTCTCCTTTGTGATGGCTTTTTCTCTGTATATAGGTTAGTATTGCCCTTTCCCAGTCTTTTATCGAGTAATCATCTCTCCTCTGTCACTCCCCTGGAAGACTAGATCCACTGACATGATTTCTTCAACTGTTCATTTACAAGACTCCCAATTGTCTGTATTTCCACTTACGATCTTGGCTCTGGGCCCCTTACCTGTGTGTGTGCGCACACGTGCGTGAGCATGTGGGCAGCTCTTCACTGGACATGCCTATTTGGATACCCCACAGGCACATTAAATACGATATATGAAAAACTGGACTCATTGTCTTGTTCCCCAAATCTGTTTTAAGCCCTACTTTCCACTCTGTGAACACAGCATTCATCTGGTCATCAGCCACAAACTTGGAAGCCATTCTGTCTTTTCACCTCTCCTTACCTACCATATCCAATACGTAATAAGCCTAATCTATTATGTCACCTAAGCTTTCCCCAAATTCACCCAGTCCCATCCCCACTTCCAATGCCTTAAAGTGACTTTTTATCATATCTTGCCTGAATTACAGTAACTTCCAATTTCATTTTGGTTTTCTAAGTAAGTCTATATACCATTTTCTTAGTGCTTTTTCTGAAACCTAAATTGATCACAGTACCTTTGAGTAACCCTCAATACCATCCACAGAATAAAGGCCATGGGTTCCCAATGCCACACTCAGGAATAGGACAAAACTCTGTACCAAGGTGTACAAGATCCGGCCTATGGCTTACCCACTAGAATGACCACGGCTTCATGCACCCAAATTCCAGATCCTTGAGGCTCCCATAGGGAGCCATGTTGTTATATGACTCTGTATCCCTTCACCTATGCTATTTCTTCTGTCCCTTTTCCCCACCTACCATCCATCTGGCTAACTTCAAGGCTCAGCTAGGTAAGACCACATCCTATCAAACACACTTCCCAGATCTTTCCCCACTCCCTCTGGCAGAGTTAGGTACTTCATGTTCTTTACATACTGGTAAAACTGACCGAACTAAACTATTGCAATACTTGCCAAAGGGGTGTGATTATATTTTTTCCTGAGTCCATCCCTACGTAGGAAATTAATCAACATTTATTGACCTCTGCAAGCTATTTATAAACATTTCGATACAAATACCATGCAGCTCTGCATTTCACAGTTCTCTGAAGCAAGCAAACTGCAGAATGAACCTTTCACCTGAATAAAAGCTACAAATGTTTCTACAGAAAGGCCGACTTCCCACCCCGCGGCTAGGAACGGTAAACTAGCTCTTCATTGTCATGTTAAGTAACCTCGAACCCCTTTAGGAAGCTTCGTGGTCTTTACGATTTTCACTACACTCCATTTTCTCTTCCACGTCAAGCTCGATCTGCTCTAAAACTGCAGCTATGAACACCATTCCTCCCTCTGGTTTGCAAGAGAATAAGAACATACACACTCTGCCGTTGTGAAGTCAATTTCATTCGAACCCGTTAGCATTAAACAACACAAAACTGACTTGCAGACACAAGATGTCACCGGTCGACTCGGACGATGCCGTCCGCTTTCCCTCTTTCTAACAGACTCGAAGAGTTTACTGAGTGGGCACTGATTAACAGTTCTCTTAGGTGAGAGCGTGAACCACGTTGATCAATTCGATGCGTAAAGGACCTCTGGGATCCGTGAAGGCAGATTTTCCCAGGGAGAAGAACTGCAAGGCCCGCCGGGGAACGAGGCGCCGCGATTGCCGGGTCTACCCTGGGCTGCAGGAGCGGGAGACCTCCCGGAGGCCTGTCACTCACCTGACTGGGTGTCTGTACTGGGAAGGCTTTCCTGAGGCTTCGGTCACCCCGGGGCCGTCCGGCATCTGGGGACGAAAGAAGATGAGCCGCAGTTACCACTCGCCTTCTAGAAAGGGGAAAAGCGGTCTAGCGTTCCTCGCGCTCGCGGGGAACGGTGACCCCCGGGGCTCCCGGCAGCCTCGCTCCCGGCCGGATCCGTGCGTCCGTGGCTCCTGAGGACACCCGCGCAGCATCAGCACCCACGGGGCCTCCGGTAGGGCCCCGGGCGGGCGCGAGAGTCCGCGAGGAGCAGGCCGGGCGCGAGTCTCCCTCGAGCAGGGCGGACCCAGCCGGGCGGCGCCGCGGCCCCCGGGGGAGGCGCGGCCCGGGGCGCGCGGCTCACTCACCGCCTCCGGCGCGTGCTGCGGCGCCCCCTCCTCCTTGCAGCCCCTGGCGTC